>JABUQX010023282.1:0-38176 GCA_015478945.1 Trachelipus rathkii | reverse complement strand
TGATTCGATCGCGCTTGTTCCCTGGACCATCAGCGCTAGAGACAATGTCTTATCGGGTGTTGAGAAAATTTTGTGTTCCCTATCACTCTTGCCAAATTTCATTCAGCTAGAAATCGTTGCCGGGGAGACTCTTCGACGAGGCAAAGCGATTTCACTTAAACGAAAATGCGGCTGCGCCCCTCCTTGGTTCTCCTACTGACAAATCTCTCTGGCTTCTGCCAAAAAAACATCTCGGAAAACAACTTAATGGTAGAATCATCCTTTCCTCCTCATTATTTCCTCTGATGATTCTGTTTGTTATACTCCAAATAAAAGGCCAACCATGCTCTTTGCCTCCTATTTCCTGCTAATTCAACCGCTTGGACGATTCTGGTATTCCTCTTCCTCCTCCTGCTCCTCTCAGGTGTCCTATGCCTTTACTGTCATTTCATTTGATCGGTCGCATGAGCTCCTGAAAATCTATGAACCTTAGGAAGGCGGGTGGCCCGGATAGCATTCTCTCTCCGAGTTTTGAGGAAGGGTGCTTCCGTGCTGACCCACCCCTCGGTCGAAACGATATCTCTATGCCTCAATACTAGCAGCTTCCTTCAGTGTTGGAGCGCCGCATTATGTTCCAACCTACCTTCGAAAAAAAATGGATGCTGCTCTTGATCCTTCTAACTATCTCGCTTATAGCTCTCACTTGTATTCTTTCTAAGATCTGTGAACACTTCTTAAACTCTCACTTCTTAGAATTTTTCAAATTTTTTCTTTTGACTCGGGAATCTCTTTCCCTTCTTTCTGATTACCAGTACGGCTGTCGGTGCTCGAGATCTACGTGCGATATACTTTTCCTATTTAACAGATTTATTTTTTTTGCCCTTAGGGAACTACGGGAAGACTGTGTGGTGGGCATTACATATCCAAAGCATTTTGACCCGGGATGGCACCGTCACTGCTCTTCAGGCCCCCCCTCTTTGTTCCTCTTCTCCTTTGCTATATAATGTCTAGCTTTTTTTCAAATCGCTCAATGTCCGGCTGTTGTTGATGGGCGACTTCTTCTTTTTATATCAATAATATGTGTGCATCCTCAGGGTTCTTTTTATCTCCTACTTTATTCCTGCTTTCATCACATGATTTCCCCTCACTCGTCACAGTGCTTAGATCTTCTACTCTACTGCATGTATATCGATGCTTGACCCCTTCATTCTTCAACTCATATCATTTCTGCTCCCACCTCTTACTCTAGGAATTGCCTCTCGTCTATATCCATATATCTACAATTCTATTTCCATACGCTGATCGGTATTGTGTGTAGTGAATGTGCGCTAGGTTGTGTCGTCTCACACGACATTTTATCTATTGTCTCTTTACCCTTTCTAACGACAACTACACTCGTCGTCTAAACACTATCACTATGTACCGAAGATCTATACTCTTACGAACGTGATATACATCATAGTCGTCATCATAAATACCTTCTAGTTAACCACTATCTACATGACATAATCCCGGCTGCTAGACGATACTGTATCATAAAGGTTTGTAACACAATCTCATATTCATGCCAGTGTCATAAGCTATAGGGCGCCCTCAAAGAACTGAAAGTTCTGTTTAGACTGCGAGACTATTTTCCCTCTTCTCAGTAACTCCACCTATAATCCAAGGGCTCTCATTCGCCCTTGATATGTAGTACTGTCCCTTCATATCTGTCTGTTGGGCGGAGGGCTCTGGTTTCATCCAGCTTTTGGAGTAAGAAACAATGTAAAGGTTACCAAAAAAAAAAAATATCGCCAAAGAGCTTATAAACTGTTCTGTACTTTCTAGTTTCACTTGACCCTTTATTATTGCTGCCCGATGTCGGTGCTTTATCCCTTTTCTATAGTACTGTAGAGGCAAGGAGGGAACTATCAACTCGCGTACCACCACTCTTTACGACGCCCTCGTAGCACAAAGGGGTGCTGGTGTGCTCGGGCTACACTGGAGTTTTGTGTTGATGTCTAGTAAACTCAACTGGTCGACGGCGTGTGCGTTCCTTTCTTTCCTCTGCCACCTCTGTTCTGTGGACATCTTTTATCTTCTATGTTTCTACTGGCCAATTTAATTCTCCGCGTCGACTTTAAAGCCTGCGTCCGTGCTGCAGCTGTGCGTAGAATTTGCCGTTAGATGGTATTTTGAGCTTCAACACCCACTCCTTGAGTAGGGTTCTGCCCGAGCAGCAGTGACAACTGTAAAAAAAAAAAAAAAGTCCAAAGGTCCTCTCAATAAGAATTGCCTTAAGCTAGGCTGAAACTCGACAAAAAAATGCAGCTCCAACGCGCTGGACCACTTCTAGAATGCATTAAAAAAGCATAACCGAGGATCAATAGCGTTCGACAAAAAAAAAAAAAAAAAAAAAAAAAAAAAAGAACAAGAGAAGTAGTAAAGCCGCCTTATCTGCAAACCCCTGGCAACAGCACTGATAGCTGACGAATGGTGGCTTATTCAGCAAATTAAAACCTACGCTGGCGAATGAGATTAGGCATATGTTAGACGTTGATAAGTTTATGGCCAAAATTGCAT
This sequence comes from Trachelipus rathkii, assembly GCA_015478945.1. NCBI lineage: Eukaryota > Metazoa > Arthropoda > Malacostraca > Isopoda > Trachelipodidae > Trachelipus > Trachelipus rathkii. The sequence continues at coordinate 35,635 of JABUQX010023282.1, read as the reverse complement.
TTACCATCGCACACCTTAAAGCGACATCACACAGGGAACCTCATCGTAAAAACTGAAAAGACAGTAATCAAAGGAGCAAAGAATATTCAAATTTGCAGTTCTGTAAGAGGCGATGAGCCTAACTCCGAAGGGATCGAGACTACCCTGCCTACAGAAGCAGAATGGGAATATGCAGCCGGTTTGATTGAAAAAACCCAGGTTTTCATTATTCTCAGTGCTGCCAGGCCGATAAGTTATCAGCACCATCCTATCATTCAGTCGAGAGATTAGATGCGTATTTATAGTGTAGTTAGGTAGAATGTAAACACGCCAAAAGGAACAGTCTCTCCACGCCAAGATAACTAGTGAAAGCTTCAATTGTTTTGCATCGACAAATTTGTGAATTTTGACATTGATTATGAATGTACTATTACTCAGTCCTTAGAAGGACGTACATACTAGAAGAGATTGTAGTATTATCGTCATGTGTGCATACTGAAATCCTTATGATGTCAATCCGCTTGTTTTGTTTATTTTTTACTTTCGGCTGATTAATTGAGGATCATCTGTCCAATCATATTATGTTGCAGTGTTACATTAGATATATTATGCTAGATTGAAAGAATCGCTTCTTGTAGTAATTGGACATCATGTTGAAGACGATATGACAGTAGTAGCTATATACTTTCTTGTGTACCTACATTGAAAAGAAATGGTAATATTTTTTAATAAACACAAACATAAAAGTTGAATTAATATATATTTTGCAATGATATTCCTTAAAGATTACTATTTTAATGTTATAAAATATACTTGGCACAACCAAATGATAAATATAAATGAACAATATAGTATTGTTTGATACAGAGAATTGCCAATCTTGAGTTGCCAGCAGCGCACACAAGTCCTCATCTTATTACTGTGTATTTATTATATTAATTAAAAGTATCGTATCGGTATCGCCACCTAAAAAAATAGAGTATCCACCTATCGCCTCTTTTCTTATCGTACATCCCACGCGTAGTATGTAATACCGACTATTAGATTAGCTCATAACCTGTCCGGATATGAACTGTATAATATTCAATATCGAAAGTAGTAACATGTATATCATATATATATATAATATAATATATCTCATACCCTGTATGTGTGAAGTGTACTAACTCCTATGTGTAGTATACTATGTGAGTATTATAGTATACTCATCATGCTAGAACTAAGATTAAGAGTTCAGCCGCCGACGTGATACTAATAATATACTGACAGTGAGTATATAGCTTAGCTATACTATCTACTAGTAGCACCCGAGTGTTATGTGGGTAGAATATCGTATAGTTGTATAGATATATCATAGTCGTGTGTATGAGTTAGTGCCAGACTATAGTCATTTAGGCTCCGTATGAAGTAGTCTATATACGTGGATATATATATATATTATCGTATGAGTAAGTAGCAGCAATGTCGCGTGAAGTGTAGATATAATTCACTAAATACCCAAGCCTTTAAAGAGAACTTGTAAATAATTTAGAAGAGTCTTTATCTAAGTGAAGAAGAGTTTATATATATTAACTTAATATTATCAATATATATGAAAATAATATATATATATATATCATAATATATTAATAATAATAAAATTCTTCCTTATATAAACAACAAAGAAACTTTGGAAGGACATACTTTGTTTTCCTAAGTTCTCTATTAGAATTGCCATTTAATATGGGTTTAAATATAATATATATATATATATCCATCATGAGACTATAATCTAGGTCGATGATAGCGGAGGGATAGTATACGTTTTCATTATATATTAGTAGGTAGGTTGATAGTATATATTATGCTATATATTATATATAATATATTATCAGTATTAGTTATTATCATATATATTGTGGGTTTGAATGTGTGATGTGTGTGTTGACGCGCGCGTGCATAGTCGTCAAAGCACGTAAGAACGTAGTTTATATATTGTATTATGATATAATAATATATATACTATATTATAATATATTATATATATTATTATATATATTATATATGAGGTATTGTAGTAGATGGATACTATAAAAGGAAACGGTGAAGGTGAGTGGTGTGATGTGGTGTGAATATATATATATATATATATATCATCTATATATATATATTAGTATATATATATATATAATATATTATAATACTACATATATATATGTAAAAGGCCCTCGCAGTAAATCAGATACCTATATATATATAAGTAGGTATTATATATATTATATTTATATATGCTTGATATCGCTAACAAGTTATATACATTTATGTGTGTAAGTAGTTTGGTTACCTGAGTATATATTAAGTGTATACTTATGGGAATATTTATAGGAATACCTTTCAAACAATTATAAATAGATATACTAAATACTGTCCAAAAAATAATTGCTACAAAATGAAGTTGCTTTGCCCAGTAACTGAAATTTGTAAATCCAAGACGATAACTTATGGCTGTCCTTATATACAAACTTTCACATTTAAGTTCTCACACACTGTTTTTTGTCTAGTTGCTAGAATTTAAGTAACTAGAGTGAATTGATAAACAAAACTGTAGATTGCCGTTATAGTGTTAGATAAGTATTTTAAATTTAGTCTAAGGTTCATAACAAAATAATAATTATGAAGTAATAATAAGATTTAATGAAAGATATTATATTTATAAGAAATAATTCATACAAAGAATTCTTAAAATTAGATGTAGTTTTTATTCAGTGTACTATTAGAAATGCAAAGTAAATATAACTGATTTTTATAAGCATATAATAATAATAATAATAATAATTAATTCATAATAATAAAATAATAATAATAATAATAATAAGTAATTGATAGCGACAGTGATGATTCTTGTTGGCCATACATCGGCTCTAGTATTTGCTGGACTTCTTCACTTCTTACAGTCATATTGTAGTTAATGCTGATTTATAAGGATGAAATTATTATAACAGTATCTAAGGCTAGTTAGAAATTGATGGAAGTACAAAATATACAGAGGCTACACGCAGAAACAGATCAAATAACATACTCTCAAGCAGTGTCTTCATTTATATAAGATATGTGTTGAGAGGCAATTATACATTTTAATGATAGTATCTATCTATTGGGATGTGTCATCAAATTATTATCGTGACACAGATAATCTATGGTTGACTAATTATATGGCAGCAGTACCGTATTAGTGACTGTAGGTATGTGAGACAGACATATTAATCCGATATTAGTAAGCTCCATCATATATTATTAAATATTTTATATTTATTTATCGAGAACTGCCTTAAGACGTCATCTGCAGGAATCTTTAGTATCAGGGTATAGTTTAGTCTTACTACGTGGATACTCGAATTCGTTGGTCTCAAATTCCCTTCAGAACAGGTAAGGAAAAAAATTTATGACATGAGGATTCATTGATTTAGTTATACCTCTAGTGCCGCTACTCATGCTAGGTATATTGATAAAGAATGAGCGTTCTGATGATAAAGAAGTGCACAAAGAGGGAATAAAAGAAGAAAGACCAAAATTTCGTTTATAAAATGCGGAGAGTCCAGACACTATGTGATTGGAGTGTCTTAAAGAAGGGCAGGTATGAGCTGTTTTAAATGCGAGGAAGAATGGTCCGTATGGCAAAAGACCTGCCGGGTTTGATTCTTAGAGTTATGTTTAAGTGTGGTATGAAAAGGACAATTTCACTAATGTAGTCAGACAACGTGGGGAGATATAAAGAAAATGCCATGATCATGTCATAAATGGGAACACCGGAGGAAAACCAACTGATGGTGAAATGAGAAAAAAAAGATATGAACGTGCATGGAACAAAAAGAAAAAAGAATGAGAAGGGCGAGAAAAAATATCTGAGAGAGAACACAGAAGCAGATCAACGATGGCTGATGTAGCTAGAAAGAGATGGAATGTATCGAAAGCGATTTGGGATTAACTGGAAGGTAATAACGTCGGTGTAGTCAGTGTGTAGGAGAAACCGACTGTTAGGAAATATTCAAGGAATTTGAGTACAGATGATCTTATAAAAGTAAGAGAGAACTCTTGATTAGAGAAAATAGAGAAAACATATAGTTTAGGGACCCAGACGTATAAGAATAGTTTATTTATCCCATTATATATCATGAAACAGAAAGATTAATTGTACAAAACAGAGTGTTGTGAATGACATAACATAAAAACGAAACCCTGGCTCACTCGACAGGAAAATACACTACAGAATTTAGGAAGCAATATATTGACATAAGAAATACTTATTAGACCTTACCGAATGTACGTTTACAATTACAACGGAAGATTAGATACAATAGACATAGAAGGATACCTTTAATAAGAGTAAGAAACTTGAGATTTGTTGTGCGGCAATAGTGGTGGATAGGACAAAACCCTAAGAAAAACAGAGAGAATAAATCATAAATGATTTTAAATCCACTGTTGGGAAAAGTTGTATATAAATAATGTAAGACTAGCAGTTTACGTAGGGGATATGTGAGAGAGAAGAGGGTGTGGGAGGATATAGTAAAATTCTATGATTAATAAGTTTTAGATAAGGTGTTGTGTGGTTATAGCATGTGAAGGTGATATCATCAAACACCAAAATTAGACCAGGTAGTTGACTAGAATAGTAGCCATTATATAGAGACTACTTCCGATGACATGTAGAAATAGAAGGAAACATGATTTTTGTAAGGGTTGTATAGAATTAACAGGGTATGTTACAAGCTAATGACGAAGGGAGATTGAAACTACATAAGAAGTGAAAAGTATTCATGTACATGCTATAAAGCGATCTTGGTAGCACCCAAAGAAGATTTTATCAGATAATGGAAGAGAGTTTCAAAAAACGAAAGCATTGAGGAAGAAAATGTGAGATATATTTAATCATTAATTATTAGCACATAGCAGCTAGAGTCCATGGCAGTAATGAAAATGGAAATGAGTGCTTAAAAGAAAATCCGATAGAGTGCCATGATGATGGGAGGTAAAAAACACACGAGTTCATTTTGAGGAGTGGTGTGAATATATACAAACACATGTTATCGTATTTTCGATGCAGCAAAACATAAATTTAGTATTGAAGCACAAAATAATAATAAATATTTCCACTTTACTAAAATATTTTCTACAAAAAACTTATTTATATGATATGTTAATACAAATGAATTTATATTGTAGTATCTACTGATGAGTATATGACATGGAGCAGTAAATCAATTGGTCATGAGGAGGTGGGATAGATGGGAGAGAGTAATGATCAAAAGCATGAAGGGACGAACAAACTATTAGCGATGGACGAGAAAGACAGTGATAGGACAACAAGAATGGGAATTAAATAACGATATACTTCAAAGAGTACATGATGACAATAGAGTCGACAAATAGCACATGATAAGGACTAGAACAGATTTGACATCTGAGTGTAGTCTAGAAGAGGTGGTGGAGGACGAGATAGAGAGAGATCGGAAACAAAAAAGTGATGATGACAAAACGTCGTGACCCGCGTCGCGGAAAAACGGGCTGTTTAATTTTAATAGGATATATCTGACCCAGAAACGGGTATTGGATAAATGAGTGAGAAGAAAGAGAAAACATCGAACAAATATTCCAAAAGGGAGATGTTCGGGACTTAAGTAGATCAAGAAGTGGTGCGCACAAGTTGGATTAAAATTTTGATCGATAAGGAAACACAAACAAGAGAAGAGAGTGCCAAATACGAGTTAAGAGCAAGTAAATAGGTCCAGTAAAACTTGTGGGACCATCAGAGGCGTTATAATATTTAGGATTTAAATGCGCGCACAATCCAACTGGAATAATTCAAGGATATAAAGAACATGCAACATAATACCAGGAAGAAGAAGAGATTTATTAGTAAATATCAGGATTAGATGGTTCAAATCAAAAGACAAGAGAACGATCATCAATTAGAAAGAAGAATGAATTCATGATGTTTAAGAAAGTAGAATTTCAAAGGTAAAAAGGTCTTGAACACAAGTATGGGTTATAACTGAAAAGGAAACAGAATGCGAGTGAAATTTTGAAATCCAAGACTATTTGGTTAGAGATTTGAGAAAAAGGAATTGAAAAGTGTGAGCTTCAAAGCACCAACTGTGCATACAATAGGCATTAAATTAAAACACTGGGAGACTAGATCAAACGGAGAAGAGTTGGGAATGTAAGTCAATTGATACTAAAAACTGCCCATACTTACAAGTAAATAAAAATAGAGAGAAGGTATATGTGAAAACCACCGAAGAAGGCAAAATACAAAGAAATTATTGGAAGTTAACGAAAAGCAGTGTATGGACTAAAAGATGCAGCAAGAGTTCTAGTACTATAGTTTAAAAGAAATACTAGAAAGGATAGGGGGTGTTTGTTGTAATTAGAACCATTCATTATTGTACGTTGAAAAAGAGATAACAGACTAATGGTACATGTTGTTCTTTATTATGAATGGATTCATTGTTCAAATGTGGAAATAAAACATGATGAGCCACAACCATAATATGCATTAAAGTACTGAGGCTAAGATAGGTAGTTCAAAGATAAAAGAATGTAGCATATATCCCGGGGTGCAACATTCATGATAAGAAAGATAAGACATCATTACCCAACAAGAATTAAGTTATTGTAAAAGCCAAGTGTGAGAGACGCTGTGGTGAGTGATCCCACGATAAAATATGCGACTGTTTATCTGATTCAACGGGAAGAGAGGACTCTAAATGAAATAAAGGAAATTAAACCAACATTACTTTCAGATCAAGCGAGTATGCGACAATTCAAATTGGAATGAGCGTAGAGGTCTTTTCTCAGCTGTTAAGCTTTAGTTCATTAATTTAATTAAAATTTAATAAGAAAAAAAGTAGAAAAAATGAAGCTTCAGTTTTATCCACAAGAGAAAAATAATAAATAATAACTGAGAAAAAAATACCAATCAGTAAGTAGTATACAATCTTAAAATATATATGAGCGTAAACCACGAAAGGGCGTTAATTGTGAGAACAGAAGTAAGTAGTATTCTGCTGACGTCAATCATTCAGATGGTATTAGGTCAGAGGGAATCACTTAAAATAATAGGATATATATAATATTATATAACATAAATTGATAACTATAGAATAAATAAAATAAATTATTTCTCGAGAAATCCAAAAGTGGCCAAACAGCCTACGTCTCTAGACCAGTGGCTAACAATCACCATCTAGCCAGGCAGAGCAATGGTCTTTGTGTAGATGGGTTATTAATAATGGGTAATATGATGCGAAGAAATCTCGATGGAGGAACATTAAACTGGGAGGAAATATAAGCTTCTTAAATAGCGTATTCTGCCTAGTAAGTTTTCCTAGAAAAGTTTAAAAAAAATCCCAACGAATTGTACAGAGCCCACGACTAGCGCACATCGCTTGAGATGTGATCTGCATACATCCACAAACATTGATTGAGAGACCGCCCTCGTTTGTACATTTACTAATAATGTTGGATAAATGGGACGGACGAAATCACAAATAGCAGATGGTGCTCCTGGTGCGTAAACGGAAACCACCACAGAAAGTTTCTCAAGATTATTGTGTTTTAACTACAATGTTAGGGGATAGAGAGAGAGAAAGAGAGTGCGTTCTGAGATGATAGCAGACAGTGATTGATGCAGGGTCATCATCATTCGTCAGAAGGCGCCTGCAACTCAAATAATGGTTCTTGTCTTATTCCTTTTTTTTAGTGAATTTGTTTACATACAATATAGTCATAATTATTATTAATAAGTTATTATAGGATCAATAAGGCTATTAAGAAATTAATTGATGACAGAGATACAAAAACTCCTTACTACAGAGATCGTCAAGCCAAGAAAACAGCTATCACAAGGAAGGAATAATATCATAGACGCTGTCTTATCTTCTAAATATTAAGTACTATTACCGCTTGCTGGGCAATTATACATTTTATTGATACAATATATTTAGTTGCCACGAGACACATCAAAATTCATTATTATATGTGACCAAAACCCATAAAACTCATTACATGTTGCACCTCTCTGATTTTGCGACAGTATATCGTACATTATCGTTCCGACGGTTCTATTCAACACAGACCAAATATCAAATCTCATATGTACAGTCATTATTACTATATCATGCTCTATTTCTACTTTGTCCAGAGATCCTTCGCAATTAACCTAAGGGACCCCGCATCTCAATTCCGGAAATCATTTTTTTTCTTCATATTTTTAGTATTACTTCGATAACACTTTAAAAAAAAAATTATAATATTAATAATGGATATGTATTAGTACTAGAATCTACTTAGCACTTGTACTAGTGCTAGGAACAAGATTTTAAATTTACATAAGTGCATTGTATTTTATCTTAGATCAATAATAAATACCATAATAATAATCAATAATAATAGATCAATAATAATCAATATATAATAATAATAATAAATAATAATAATAATTATAATAATAATAATAATAATAATAATAGAAATTAATATGCCTTTGCAGTCATCTGCTTGTACCAATTAACTCAGCCGCGTCTCGGCAACCTTGCTTATTTGGAAGATAACTGTCCCGATTCATAACTATTCCAACTTCAAATAAAATACTCGAAGATATTAACTTGACTATCTCCTTTTATTCTTTAAACATTTCTTCAATACCTGAGGATAGTCTGGAGCAACTGTTGAGGGGAGAGGCTTTAGGAGACAGACCCTTTAGCGAGATGCTCTCCACCATGCTTTCTCATCTCGGGGATTCACCATTCCCACGGAAAGATATCATTACGACAGCCTCTCCTAAAAAAGCTGCCACAGAAGGTACGAACGATTTTGGCCTCCAGTGATCCGACCTCATCTCTACTGGGTTTTACAGAGTCTGCTGACAGCATCATGCGTTCTCATTTAAATGAAATAATAGTATTGAATGTTCTTAAACATTGCCTTTGAAACTCCTGCAGTCATCACACTTCAACTGTAAGGGCTGGCGCATGTCCGAACTGGCGATTGCACCGAATCCTGCTCTGACAATGTTCCGCTTCGACTTGGCTTCCGTAACGCCGATAACTGTGAATTCGTTCTTTAAATCTCCTCACCAATTAAGGAAGATGCCTGGTATTACAAGTTCTTGCTCATTTATCCGTGGAGCTAAAAAATTTTTTGTTAGACTGAATCTACCATGACGTTGCACAAAAACAACATATTTCATCTCTTCGTTCATTTATTGACTTTGCTCAAGGACATTTGTTCTCAAATCAAATCGCAGTCATCCAGTCACCATCCTCAAGATCTCTTATTCTTCTCCTCTTAATTATTGCTCCAATGTTCGAGCTCTTGAAATATGCACCAGCTATTACACTAAAATTCTTCTGTTAGGTCAAGAAATTTACAGTCTGCTGTGCACCGACGGTTCCTGAAAGCCCCCACTCTATCTGCCAACTACTTTCCGACGTACACGGATCTTTTGACAATCACCAGCTGCTTCACTTTAATTCCACATTGTTCACAGAGATTTTCGATGTTTCACCGTCCTCAATGTCTCTGTCACTACCCAAATCTTCTCTACTACATCTTTGAAGCGTATTGTGCCCAACTAAAACTATCATATCAACACTTCGTTTCTCGATATGTGTTCCGGCACCGATTTACAACGCTTCTCTATACCCAGGAATGATAATGTTTCCGGTGAGTGCGACGTTTGCGGTACGTTTCAAGGACTAAATTGTCAATCGAAGTACCTTTGCTTCAGTATCTTTCCTTGCATTGCCCAACGTGTCTTGCTAGCAGAACTACCACAACCCGCACTCTGCAAAGTCAAATCAAGCCAACCAAAAACGACTCCAGTGAAATCCGGTGTGTCACCACCCTTTGACACGACAGGTTCCCAATCACGTCTTATAACCGTACCTGAAATCATCTTTTGATGACACCTCAGTACTTTACTTAGACACGCCTTGTATTTCGCAAATCACTTATCCATTTATTCCAAAAATAATTAGGCATCTTTATTGATGGCTAGATGCTTGCATGTAATACTCTGCAATATATCAGCAAGTGCTTACTCTACCTTCAATTTATTCACAAAAATAATTAGCATATTTATTCTTTACTGATAGCTAGACATTTGCATTTTAAAAAGTATTTTCTCGATGTAAAAATATTCTGGCTCTGAAAAAACTATGAAATTGCGACTGGTATTCTGATACACCTAAGCTAAGCTTACAAATGTTTTACTACTTATAATAAATTCCTGCTCTTACCTAATTCGATTAGAAAATTACCATCATTGGCAGGGACTACAGGCCTTCACATTCATTCATAATCACAGATTATAAAATAATTATAAAATAAATCGATTTAGTTCATAACAGATATGTTAATTAAGTTTCTAGCTTTTCTCTATGGAAAAATAAATCTCCCAAAATTCTGCTTAAAATCTAAATATAAGCCGATATCGTTTTTGTCATTTGTGCTTACGCTCGATAAGAAATGCTCACTCAGTTTTACGCAGGAAATAATTCGCTCGCAGTAAAATAAACAGTTTTCGTTTACAAACCATTTGAATAATCAGCTGTTGTAAATGGACCAACGTGGTTTCTGCAATAAACAGGAAATAAAAATAAAGTAAAATGGTTCATATTACACAATAACTGGCACATCAACTATATTGTTGATTGAGAGTTTACTCATTTATGCAATAAATTAGAGATTAATTAGCGAACTTTTATATTGAAATTCAAATCCATTCACTTCAAACCTAATGACACCTAACTACGCCGTCCATCTATAGAATAGAATAATAACATTATCTTTCATCACAGCTTAAGCACGTGACCTAAATCTTCTGTCAAAGCACGATAAAATATAAGCAATCATTACAGTTCAATTTCGGAGTATTCCTCAACGTTGGATTGTAGCCATTCTACTAAATTTCACGCTATATCTGACAATTTAAATGCAACGCAACTCGAAGCATTTTTACGTTTCGTAAGCACAAATGCAAAAACGAAAACGGTTATACTTACTACTCAGTAGTTGTGTGAGTGAATGTACAATCCATGTCTGATACATACTTATTTTCAGAGAAAGCAAATAATATGGTGAATGCATAAATTCTGCGATATCTGTTAGACCACTAACCTTTTAGAGGCTTATCAATTTAAAGAAATATAGAAATATATAAAAGAAAAATAAGATCCAAAGAAGGCATGAGTAATAAATTTCCAGATAAGCTGGGAAAGCCTAGAATTCTTCTGGTAGCTGCTAGCACAGTGTAAAAGTCATTGATGCTACAAGCACTATACGTTTGGATAAGGACTTTTAATATGTCAAAATCAGGGCTAAATTTAGAGGCTTCAGGCAAAGGGGAGAAAAACTTCAAATCTTAAAAGTATCCACAACACAACCAACAAAATGTAGCTCAAATAATGTATGTGTTAAATTTCAAAAGTTTTTGACACAAGTACGCTTCTGAAGAGATTTACTGGTCTATCCAAATTAAGGACTTCCCAAAGAAAAATATTTTGAACTCTTATTAATTATTAAATGCTGAAATGTTAAACCATCTGAATGTTTTAAAAATATATACGTTAATATCTTTATCAGATTAACTAACAATATATTTTCAAGTAATTATTGAGCTATGTGTAAATGAACTTTAAATATCCAAATACACATACATAGTAAGATTTGCTTTTATAATTTGAAAATATCACTTGTACTTAAATATTTTGCAAATTCTTTGTACTTGAAAATAAAATATTTGTTCCTCAGAATAATTGTCCTTACTTGGACCAAGTCTGGTAATAAAGCAAACTCTGAAAAGCTTTGTTTCTCTTTCAAAGCTTTTAACTTCTTATCTGTTACTACACTTACAACATCTTAAAATAAAATTTGCTGTTTATTGGCCTTTGCTCTTTTAAAAATAGAAAATTTATACATTTGAAATAAAAAAGAATCTCGCCTACAAATTTGAAAGTAGCTAATTGTATAAATTTATCATTAAATTACATCCCAAATATAGTAATCTCAAAGAAAAAGAGAAATGAGTGAGGGGTTTCAGATGTAAGATGAAACGATGGAGGATGAAGAAGAGTTCACAAGAAATAAGTTTTAAGGGATAGGCGTGGTAGGCCAGGAGGAGTAGTGTTAGACTGATGAAAAATTGTAGAGAATGGAGAGTAAATTGCTCATTGTACGCAGATGATTTTGTTTTGTGCGGTGAATCTAAAAAAAACAGTTTGAAGAAAAATGGTAGAGGGTTTGGCACGTCTGTATGAATACACAGGAGGGGCGTATGATCTTTAAAGCAAAAATGTAGAACCTAAGAGCAAATTGCGCCATGTAGGGCGAGTAGTCGTGCTAGTGTGAAATCGCATGATTATGGACGGTTAGACAACTGCGAACACAGTATCACGCATTTAGAATATTTAATCTTTTACTTTGGAATGAAAAGTGGAAAAGATGTTAGACTGAGTTAAATTAGGTAAAAACAGCATGTACAGAAAGATGGCAGAGTGAATAATAGATCTTGGGAAGACTTGCTAAGAGGTTTAAGTCTTCTGTAGTCGTTATTACAGAAGGATTGCCATGAGAATACTGTTCTGTTACTAGTGGTTTATAGGAAATTCCAACGTCCGCGCAGGATTATCTCACCTATTTAAATTCCCACTATGTATAATTGCTTTTCTCGATAACATTATCTCTGATAATCATAAACATATTTCTTCCTAAACTATCTTGTAAGCAAGATGTTAATTATTTTCTTATTTTATTATATTTTTATACAAAATACTTATCTATTTCAGTCCTTTCATTATTACCTAATCCTATACCATTAAACAACGTAGGATTACTTACCTACTAGCCAAATATGTATATGCCACACAAACTAAATGCTGTCAGATACCTCCCAAATGCAATTTCATAATTTTAGCCTATTTTTATGAAACAGCCCGAAACACAACCATGAACTAAAAAGCAACAAATACCAAATGTATTTTATCTACAATACTCAAATAAATAATGTATAAATAGCACCTAGTTACTTTTAAAAGTTGCAAGAAAACTACTACCTATCACATACTGAGGCAAACCCTTCCAAACATGCATGAATAGCTTAATCTCTTCATTAAAGCAGAAAAATGAAAAAGTTTTATAAACCTGAATATCTGCCTTCAAAGAAATTAACTTTCCATAAAAGCATACCCATTTCCTAACTCTTATTTGCAAAATCACCAGTTATTCTTGTATCTCTTCCTTGCAGCCTCTCAAGCATATAAAATGATTACTTTCTCTTCTTGATATGGCCGTCCAAACTGTGCTTCTCTCCAACACCTAACTATTATGTAACAAAATTAAGTGCTAATGAATTGCTCAACTATTTTAGTAGTAGCCCATCTATCTTTCATAGATTCCAATTTAATGGCTCTGACATCTTCACAACCACTGTAAATAATAAACTACACCCAATTAGTTTTCTTTGTCAATAGACTCCAGTCATTTCCCACTTTGTTAAAATTAAAATCCTTATTCGAGTTGCCAACTTGAAGCACCTTACACATTTTGCTACTGAAACTCATTTGCCACTTATCAGTCCATCCAAGGAGATTTCCTAAGTTATGCATGAACTTTATTTTAATAGAAGACATCTGAATGAATTTTAATATTTGAAGCAGGCAATTTAGTTTCATCAACAAATTTGGACACCTAGTTTTAATTCCATCATCAAAATCATTTATATAGATTAAGAAAATAACCGAGACCAGAGTAGAACTATGAGGATTTGAGCACCACTTTCCATTAGCTCCTATGATGATTTTTTACACCGATCGACCACCTACAGCCAGTACAGCATTTTCTTCACTTTAACGATTGGTTTAATATTTAAGTCCAGTTATTAAACTCATCCACCATACACCAAATGTGTAGCCTAAGTTTTGCACGATCGTCATTATGGGATATCTTACCAACATTAGCTTTATTGAAAGACTGCAAATAAACTAACATAATTAACTTGGATCTCCTTTTCTGCCAACATAATCAGTAATATACTCCATGAATTCTTAAAGGCATGTCTGTTAAGATCTATAACCTTTAATAGAATCATTATATATATTATAATGTAGCATCAGGAAGAACTTAGATTATATAAATTCCCGCCTTCCAGCAGAGAATCTTTACCTTGACATTCTGGTAGGAAAACTGAGAAATCCAAATGTCTCAGTACCATCGACTAAGTTTTTCTGTCCTCTGACGCATTTTATCTTACAGTTCATCTTACCACTCACCTGCTCCTAAACCGTGTAAAGCGTATATTCAATGCGAGGGGATGTACTCAATTTACCAGCGCTAATAAATAATAGTGAAAACACGAGGTATGGAATAAGAGGTATAAGTATCTAAGCGTGCAGTCGCTCTAATAGATAATATTAGGGGCTTATTTAGGGTATGAGAAACACCATGACAAAATCACATTCCACTAGTGTCGAATGCTCATCAGCGAGTTCGTGTAGTGTTGATGAAAGGCACCGTTAAATATTGAGATGCAATAAATTCGTATAATGTATGAATATGAAATTTGTTTGGTCACTTTAGAAAGGTGTAGATGGTAGTCAATTGGTTAGGAGGTCGTATAGTTGTGTCTAGTTTCAAGAACATGCCAACCCAGCTGGGAGTAAAAGCTCTAAAAAGTGGATTGAGGTCGAGTAAGAGATGTGCTTGAAGGACAAGGGAAATGTGAAATTTGGTTGACAATGGATGAGGAATGTGGTGCACAACAGGAACCAGAAACTACCATGACGTTGTGGGCCTGGACAAGGGAATGAACCTCGATACTAACAAGATACCACAGTTGGTCAAGTTCTAGGGTGGATTTTGCTTGCAATGGGATCACACTTAAGGGTGAGAGGGGACAGTATAGGGGGGTTCCTTTTAACTCTAAGGTTGCAATGTCTTCTAACTGTGAACATATTCTGTTAAAGTGCATGTTTGAGCACCCCAATCCCCGTCTGTGGGGAGCCGAGGGGAGGCTGAAAGAAAGAAAAAAATAATATCAATTAATCTTCTTGATGATTGTTTCAAAAACGCTAGAGAACAAGTTCATCAGCTGTAGATCCACTTATTAATCTCAGTAAAGTCAAAATTTAGAATGTCGAAAGAAAGCGAATCTAGTGGAGAAAAAGATACTCTATGATAAAGAGGAATAAAATTTTAAGAATTATCCTCCTGATGAATTATATATATATAGTATATTAAACCTATATATAATCATATATCAAATATATACTATATATAATAAACATATCTCCAGTACGTACAATAAACTAAGTTATGCCCCATATAAATATAGCTATCTAGAACTAACGAGCTTGCCTTATAAATCAGCTACTAATACAATAAATCCAACTCCTGACTACAACAATATATATCTCATATACTCTCATTATAATATCTTAAAACATCTGATGATAAACACATACATCGGCTAGGTATATAACTAACATTATTAACATCCCTACATATCCTGACTGTTTAGATTATATCAGTATCTTGTTCACACACATGTATCCTATCATACGTCTATCAACTAGGATAGTAAGGATTACAACTGACTCCTATACACCTTATATTCCCTCCTAATATATACAATTATATATAACAACCTAGCTATAGTACATAATACTTCAACTTTATAATAATCTATAATATCTTGAATATATTATCCCCATGAGCTTACAGGTAACTCCTAATAGTCTCTACTACATATATTTTATATGCTAATACTAATTTACAGCAACCATAATTAACTGTGCTAAATCCATACATACTTTATATAGTATCATAAAAGTATATATATAAATACTAAATATGGATCACTATTACAGTAGCACATTCATATTAATTGAACTGGAGGCACTCAATAAATTTTTGACGTTATGACGATCAATCGAAAATATATCTAAAAAAATTTCTATTATTTTAATTAATTTAACAAATTATACAAAGAAGAATTAAATTGTGTGTGTCTATGTGCATTCTTGATTTTAAAGTATGTAAACTACAATAAAAAAAACACATTACATTTATTAAATTATTTTCCTTGTTATTCATTAACATCTTGTTTTTGTTTCTTTAATTTCTAATAATAATAATAATAATAAATAATGAATAATAATAATAATAATAATAATAATAATAATAATAATAATAATAATAATAATAATAATAATAATAATAATAATAAAAAAAAAAAAAAATAATAAAAAATACAACATGAAATATAAAAAAACATAATAATTATTCAATAAGTAACGATGGGAATACATAGATATTATAAACAATAGAGAAGTTTAACAAAGAAGAAATATATGATTAATTAAGATTAAGTACCATAGTCCCTTTCTACGACAATTCGTAAAATCACATATAAATGAATAAACAACAAGTTGATAATTGAACAAATCTGAGGAAGCAAGAATGAATTTGAGAGGCAGTGATTAAAGGCTAATGAACAAACAAAAGTACATGTGGATGTCGCATAAACAGGTGAGGAAGTAGGAAGTAAGAATGTTACCAGCCAATGATGAGGTTTCAAAAGAAAGATGCTTGAAATTATATAAGGAGGAAAAACGGAATACTAAGAGGTGCATACATAGGAAAAAAAAAGGTAATATGAATCAGTTGGAAGGAGGATGAATCGGGACTTTAAGGGAATAGGAAGCTCTTCTGGAAGAGCGCGAAAGGTTAAGAATGAGAATAAGGAGAATCTGCTTAGAATAATGAATGAATAAGGATAGTGCTTTCGTAACTGATGAAATGGATGCGAGGGGAGTGTGGAGGAATTACTTCGAAAATCTGCACAACATTGGCAGTAATGAAGAGGTGAAAGTTTGAAAGAGGTTTGAAAGTAAACACAGATAAGAGTAAGGTTATGGTTGTGCAGTGAGAGGACAGTCCTCGTGTGAAGTATGTCCCTAGATGTGTGAATAACTGGAAAAAGTTCTGAGTTTAAATATTCTTGTGGTTAAAATGTTGGGATGATAGTTTGAACGGATGATGCAAAGTGTAGTAGGACAAGTTTCGTGAATGCCAGGAACCTGTGGCTGGTGCATTAAATGATTGGTGGATGCAAAGGGACTAAGATTTGAATTAGTGCCGCCTAGGTTCTTACATGAGAGTATTGTTGTTTACCTGAGTAATGCACCTAGTAGTGAGACTAATGGTCGTGGAATCAGAGGTATACGATCTAAAGAAACACATGGGTTCAGCACTGCTATGAGCAATCTTAGAGGTGTGTTAGATGATTAAGAATTGATAACTAATAGGACATGAACGTATAGAAGAGTTGTATGGTCGTGAAGAAAGGCGATTAAATCGAAGGAATAAAAAGTACGTTGAGATGGTTTGGTCATTTGAAAGGATGAATGATAATCAGTTGGTTAAGCGGATGTATAGTGATGAGGGAGATCGAAGAAAAAGTGGATTGAGACAGTAAGGGAATGCCTGGAGGAGAGAAATGTGGGTTTGGCAGAGGCAGAGAAGAAACGTGTGCATAAATCAGGAGTGACATGGGTGCGTTTTGTGAGGAAGTTGGTATGGTTGGTGCCACTTGGGCCAAAAGGAATGAACCCCACATTGACGACGAGATGCCATAGTGTCGGTCCGTCGCGGTCCCATGAGCTCTAGGGTGGATTTTGACCGAACTGCGGCCAATTCCACTAAAAGGTTTATAAAATGAGGTCGCGGTAAGACTGGGCTTTCATCTCTCGACTTGTGTCATATTCTTCGACTACTTTTCTGTTTCCAGTGCATGTTATGCACCTTAACCCCGGCCAATCTTAGGGAGAGAAGATGGATGATGATAATAATAAAAATAGTAAATAATAACAATAATTTTTTTTTTTTGAGTTGAGTACAGGGGCCACCACAGCACACAGGTCATGCGGCTATACCGTACCGTGTCAGCAAAGTCAAAGTCCCTAGCTAATAATAATGAATATTATTAATAATAATAATTATTTACATAATAATAATAAAAATAATAATGAATAATAATAAATAATAATAATAATAATAATCCCAATAATTAAATAATATAATAATAATAATATATAATAATAATACATAATAATTTATTTTGATATTAATAATAATGATTTATTTAATAATAAATCATTTTCAATGGTCATTCTTATTTTCAACTTAATATTTTATATGAATTCTTTACTATATAGTACAAAGTATCTTTCAAAACAATTGAGTTTAAGAGAATTCTTCATTTTAGAACATCGGACAGGACAAACAAAAATTTCTAGAGTTTAAATTTAGTAGCTCTTTAAATTGAGTAGATGCAGAAAAAATTTCTTCTCCTAGCTTTCGTGGTGTAATATTCCTCACTTAACTGGGCAAAATGAACTCGGCAGACAAGTTTGACGATGACAGACTGACGGAAAATAATACTGTCCGAACCTTTTTGCCGATGATGATAATACGGTCCCATCCACTCACTTATATACTATATATATACATATTACTATACTTTATACGATACCTTATTCAGTGCATGGGACGATTGAATCGTCATCTCATCGGCAAAATCGTCGGCATATTTTTTCCAATCGTCATCAGTCATCGTCATCGGCAAATTTCGCCGATTATTTGAACAAATTGAACAAATATTAAGAATTTTTGAATAATATGACAAGAAATAAATAATTTAATTAATAAATAATGATATAATAATAATATTATAATAATAATAATCAATAATAATAAATAATATTAATAATTGAATAAAATAATTGAAAATCAGTATTAATAATAATGAATAATAATATAATTACATAACCTAATTAATAAATGAATAATTAAATAAATAATAATCCCAATAATAAGATAATAATAAATTACATATATAATTAATACCGCTATTATATATATATTACGATTTATTAATAATATTACACTATACTAATATATATTATATATACTAAAATACATATATATATTATCATATTATATTATATATACTATTATTATATATATATATATAATCCCGGTACAGCGTCGGGCGTATATGTTGTATATTATTATATCATATTAATATATTATATATAAATACCCGTATATATATATTATATATAACCATATAAATAATAGTTATATATATGTATAATATAAGCATAATATATCGTATCTCAATATACTATCTTATATATAGTTAATATATAATATTATATTATCTATTAGATATAATTACTTTTCTACGTATTAATACCTAAATAGTATTTCTATAAAATAGTATATATATATTATATATATATATATATACCTCTACGCGCATATGATTGCTTATGGGTTTGTATGACATTTCCAGTGCCTCAATGTCCGTTCGGCCTTCTCTGTTATGCGTGCATCATCCACACTCCATTGCCCTCTAGACAACATATTCCACTTCCTTAATCACCATACGTTATATCCCACACGCTCCTCCTTCAGACAACATCATACAGATAATCCCTATCCTTCTATATCCATAACGTGTAGGGGAGAAAAAATAGCGTTGCCCAACCTACTCCGTATTGTCCTGCGTGTCGTAGAAGGCAAACTAAGACCGTGAGGTGGTATGCTTAGGTTGGCTGGCTATACACTTATCTTTTTTGCCAAGGAATGCTATATGCATGCTTCGGGAAAAGGTCGTGATCGCAGTTAGCGCCCTTTCTATCTTTCGCCGAAAAATGTATGAATCGTAATCCTGTCTATGAAATGTCCAGAGGACATAAATGTTGAGGGATGAGGAGAGAGGTGTAATGGATGTAATTTAGAAAGGGCAAAGTCTTGATATGCTACGCGTGGACCTGAAACAAAGCCATGAAAAGGGAAACAGTGATAAAATGAGCTGGTATGGTTGGAAAAGTGTTTGTTTCGCTGTGGAAAGATGGAGAGGATAGCAAGGATTTGCAATTCTGATGAGTGAATTATGGTAGAGAGCTATGGGTAGATTTTGTGTGTGTGAGTACTAGAAGTCTTAAAGGTTAAATCTAAGTTTGAAAAGGTCAAAATTTAGTGTGTTAAGAAGACAAATTATGTATCCATCTAAGAGGTAATTGTTGAAAAAGGTAACGATTTTCTCGGATAATTCTGAATGATGTTGGCATGGGGAATTAAGACGATTTCAAGTTCATTTGCCCACATATCTGCCCATTCAAGGATTTTTTTTTTACAATTGTCACCACCACCACGGGCAGAGCCCTATTCAAGAGGGGGGGTGTAGTTACTCTCAAAAGTTCACCCTCATGCGCAAATTACGCATACTGAGCACAGACGCAGCTTTAGAGTGAGGAGATTAATTTCAGTAGGAAATACAGAATAAGATGGCAAAGAATTCCCACAGAACCGAGGTGGTGGGAAAGAAGGAAGCAGCCACAGCAAACTAGCCTGCGACGGTGGGTACCGAATATCAACACTAATACTCGGATGCGCAATTACAGCACCTATTGTGCTACGAAGGGTGTCGTAAAGGTGGTAAGCCAATGATAAGATTCCTCGAGCACTTGCCGCTCCGGTACCTATAGGATAGAGAGATAAAGCACCAACATGCGTCGCAAAGATACAGAGCGTCAAGTGAACTGGAAAGTACAGAACAGTTTATATAGCCCTTTTGGCCTTTGACTCCTGCATGCGCGTACGAGATCCCAAGATGTCCACAAAGCCGCGGTGAACAGGAGCCCCCCCCCCAGATATTGGAGCAGTACTCCATATGGCGGCCATGAGACCTCTTGTATAGCGGGAGCAACTGAGAGAAAGGGAGGAAAGTCTCACAGTCTAGACAGAACTTCCAGTTCTTTTGAGGCCGCCCTAGCAACCCGTGTGATGTGAGGTTTCCAAGACATTTTTTTGTTCGCATGTTAAGGCCAGTGTTTATATTCGTCAAACAGGGAGACGAGCAAACCTCGAAAGAGACTAGGAAAAGTCTAGAATGTTATTTTGGAGAAGGAGATTGTAAAAGTTGGGTTTTAAAGAATTGCATTTCACAAAGTTATTTCTATCCATCATCGAGAATAAAATCGGAAACGATTAAGACGCAGAGGCAATTCTAAGAAGTAAAAGTGGGGAAAGTAGAATTGATATTGATGTTAAAGAAATGAAGCGTTGTCACGATAAGTACGAGTGGATAGAGTTAGAGAGGCAGGTGAGAAGATCATTAATGAAAAGTAGGAATTAAAAGTAGGGAATAAGACAGAACCCTGAGAACACTTAGACAGAAAAGAGAGAAAAGACAGTCGCCCCATCAACAACACCGATATTGAGAAGCGATTGAAAGAAAGCTAGATATAAGTAGGCACAGAGAAGGAGGAAACCCAAAGCAGGGGAGCTTCGAGATGACGGATGCCATACTCGGTCAAATGCTTTTTGGATATAAATCAAGCGCCATCCACCCAAAGTCTTCCCGTCAGTTCCTAAGAGCGAAAAAACCCCATAAATCGTTTTAGATAGGAATCTATATCGCAGTAGACTTCGATGCAACGAAGATCCGCTGACTGGCGATCGGATGAGTTTCCAGATGATCTAAGAAGTGAGTGAGAAAGGTTTCAAAAGATCTTTAGATAGAAATACCAATCGAGCCAGCTGATGTCGACCAGAGTGGCCATAAGTTAAGAAGATCAAGCGGCTTTCCTTTTACGGAATAGTTGGACATGTGAGAGCTTTCCAACATTGAGGGAGGAAAAGTGCTAGTATTGAGACGGAGAATATAGTTGAGCGATGGGGCCGAAGAGCATTTAGCGTCTTTCAGCTTGTGAAGACATTAGCAAACACAATGATCACGATCGAATAAGAGGAGGAAAGGCAGATTTACAGAAGTTTTAGAGATGAAAGATTTGTCAGTAGGAGAACCAAGGAGGTTAGCCACTTTCCTTTGATGAAAGCCAGCTTTGCTCGTCGAAGAATATCCCTGCAACCATTTCTAGCTGAATGAAATTAGCGAGATTGATAGGGAACGAAATTTTTCCACCCCTATAGGCCACTTCTCTAGCCTGAATGTCCAGAAAACAAGCACGATCGAACCATGGATTATGAGGAAAGAAGATTAGTTTTAGAATGAATGAATGAGGAAAGAAAAATTAAGCTGAAAGAAGGAATGAACCTGCTCTTCATCCCATCACGATCTACAAGCTCCCACGCTTTTCCTACAAACCTTTATAACATCATCATTATTCCTTATTGAGGAGCCAATTTGTCTATATCGCAAACTTGGAAACCTTAACATTTAAGTCCCTGCGTCCTAAAATTTATACATGTATGATGGAACAGCCAACTTGGACCTGTGTGAAATCGTTACGCGACCACAACGATGTCTCCTCATTTCCTATCTAATAAATACTTTAAAACATTTTCACTTGATTAATTATTATTATTATTTAATTTATTATTATTATTCATTATTATTATTATTATTATTATTATTATTATTATTATTATTATTATTATATTATTATTATTATATATTCATTATTATTAGAGACTTAAGAAATGAAAAATTTTGATCGCTAAAATAATTTCGGGAGTGAACCCCCTGACCCCCTTTTCTACAAACCTTAAATATTATATATATATATATATATACATACCCATATATAATATATATATATAGTATATACTATATATAATATATATATATATATACTATATAAGAGAGAGACGAGAGAAGAGAGACGAGAGAAGAGGAGAGAGAAAGAAATTTTTAAAAATAGTTTTTTGAAAAAGTGATTTGGTCTAATCGTCATCGTCATCGGTAAAATTTGCTCTAATCGTCATTCGTCACTCGTCATCGCATCCCGGCAAAAATTTCATAAATCGTCCAATCCACTTCATATATAATATATTATATACATATAATATATATATATTATACTATATATTATATATATATAACTATATATAATATTACCTATATCATATATATATCATATATATACGTATAAATATATATAATATATATATATATATATATATATATATTATAATATATATATATATATACACTATATATAATTCCATGTCAAGTGTCCTTACTAATTTCAGATATGGCCATTACTCGGAACTCTTCAATTTTGATGAAATTTTAAGTGTGCGAATATGGTTGCGATGTGCAGGCCTGCAAAGTTTCAGACTCTTAAGTAGTTTGGTCGGGGCTCCTGAGCTGCTTTCGCAAATGCCAAGTCTATTTTTTTTTTTTTTTTTTTTTTTTTTTTTTTTTTTTTATTATCACAAACCAAATAAATCAAGTTTGTCACCCTGTTGTTCAGGACACAAGACAACCACAATGATAAAACTTGCTGTTCTGGCTCAGTTTGCTATGTAGAATATAATAGTGGCACAATCCGAGCTCATAAAGCAATATATTTTCCACAATTTGGATTCAGAGTACCCCAAAAATGTTGTCAATATAAATTTCCCTAATACTTGGGAAGTTGATCCTTCTTCATTTTATATTCCATGGGCATATCATAATGCAATGCAAATGCTACCTTGCCTGCTCAAATGCTTTCCGAGTTATCCATCCTTAAAGTCCACCCACAAATTAGAAAATATGACAAATTTTTAAAAGCCTATATCTCAAAAGGGACACTTCCATTTTAAATTTCATTAACATAGATGAAAAGAGAACATCTTGTTCGACTATAAAGTGATTCATTTGGTGTCTTTTCCTTTAAAATGAAAAAAAAGTAAAGCTTTGTTTTATATGAGAGATGTGCATATGAACAAGTCTTCCTTTGGTCCATGGTGGCTTTGCCACTATCAATCATGTTAACTGATAACCCTAATGCCAAGAGGCCATGCCTGATAACCAGGCAAGTCCAGCCACAGGTTGGGTGTCTTTTCTGCAGGTTTTTAATCCTTAATCTAACAGGATCCCAAGCTTTGTGTGGAGTAGAGGTTTACCGGATCCAGGATCCGGTTCTAGTTCTGGCTAGATTTCTACATTTTTTCAAAGATTCGGCTCTGATGGAATCCTACCACAACTTTTTCTTAGCATTTATTATTTATTTAAGGCGCATTTCATCCGTACCAATGGACTAAACGCTTGTGTAGTTATATACGGTACTGTATAAGCTATACTATATCTATTCTCAAATGAAAATTGGTTTAACAATTAGGCTAACACAGTTGCAAAAATTTTTAATATTTAATTACCTAATATTATAAAATAAGCATGAAAAAAACAATTTTCCACGTTTGCCTAACTATATAAAGTCAATATTTACTTTGTTTGCCATTTTAAAATAAATATAGAAAAAAAAGTTGACAAATTTTCCTCATTTATTTTACTAACTCGTTAATATAATGATCAATATTCAAATGTAATACACATTTTAATTTTTTATCAAATAACGCTGAAAAATCACCGAGTTTAATATAAATCCACTCTAATATTATAAGATTTACCGAAATGAGTTTCTAAACCATGTCTTGCAACATTCTAGGAAAAATCAGTTAATCATATTAATTAAGAGTTTACTTAATTCTGAATTTCAATCGTCCCGACATAATAATCAAAAAATAACCGCGTAAATTTTTATAATGTAAAGTTTACACATTATTTTGTGTGTACTTCAGTGGAAAACAGCCGAGTTCTTACTTATACTTGATAATACTAGCTATAACTCTAATGAGGTAGTAATACAAATGGAAACAGGACTGAAAGCAAAAATATTCGAGTTAAACAAAGCATTCTAAGTTGTAGTTTTCAAAAAATTGAAATACATAAGAAATTATCTACTGAGTTCAACTATATATAAATAATACCCTTAATCTACGAGTCATTTTTTTTGAAGTGAACATCATGAACATTATAATTGTAACACTAATTATTATTTTTTTACATATACTTGAAGAAGATCATAACTCATGTAATAAACTCAAATTTTAAAGAATTTAAAAAATTAAAATTAATTTCAAATGTTAGAAATTTTAAGGATAAGAGAAAATCTAGTTAATAACAATTTAAGAGAGTTTACATAAAATTCTGTAATGTGAATTTAATGAGAAAGACTGAGTAATTTAGAGTGTTATATAATAATTTAATAATTATTATATTATTAATTACAATATTAGTCTTACTTTAGTATATATGAAATATTTGGTATATATAATATCTATAAATACATAATATATAATTGTAAAAAAAATAATTATTAAAAAACCACCAAAGTTCTCAATTATTAACACATCTTACACACCTATTACTATATATCACTTTTATTCTCACAAGTACTTTATGAAGGTATATTTGAGCATTTTATCAATGAAATACTATACAATTATTATTTCAATGCTGATTTCCCGAGTAATACATATAATCTTACAATTTAAAGACTCTACCAATAAATATTTACAAAATCGCTTCGACATACTTAAGGAAGTAATTCGTACTTATTATGAGTGATTCTAAATATTTATTGTGTAAATAGTGAGAAAGATTATAAGAAAAATAGCACAGTTATATTTCCCATGAAATGGTATTGGCTTCTTCAGTTTTCTCATTTAAACCATAAATGTGTTTTCTTACACACCATATAAATTAGATAAATAACATTTGTTCACAATCTATACAACCTTATATATATATAAAACACATATTACTATCTACATTCCTCATGAAACCTAAATATCCACCACTTTCATTAATTAAAAAAGTATGAAAATGTTACGTAAGTTTTGCAGAAGCGTTAATTGAAAATTTCTACTATAAAATATTGTTCGTGAAATTTCAGGATTCACCCGAAAAATTTGGGAAATAGATACACTGAATTATATGAACACAGAATTCGGAAATACCTCACCAATATAACTACTATATATTTTTATAGTATTTACCAAAATAATTATCAACAAATTTTCACTAATTGCGTTTGGAATATAATTTATGGTAAATATCACTCTACGCTCATACTCACTTTTAAGAGTTTAATAAAAAAAATATTATAGATATGCTGAAAATTTAATATAATTAAATACGATATTTTGTTTATTAAAGTTATGTATTTATATAATTAAAACAGGATTATTCAGCAACTAAAATTAGAATACTATAATATATGAGAATAATATAAATCAACATTATAATTTTTAATAAAAATATTCATTAAATATTGTCTCTAATATATAGACATAATATATATATCATAAATTATTAAATTCGCTTTCTGCTTATATTTTGGCGTGCTATGTCGATGTAAATCTACATATTAAATTAATTTTATCAAAATTGCTTATGAAATTATACCCGTATAAAACACCTTCATATTTAAATAGAACATCTAACCAAATATATTATCTATTATCAAATGTTTAAAACTTCTATGGAGTAATAAATCGTGATACTTTTACAAGTTCTAATTTGTAATGGTGTAAAATTTCAAATGAAATAAGGCGCTTACACTCGGTATAGATAACGTACCTCATTCCCAACGCGCAACTTGACTGTTGATTAAATTAGGTAGTGCCTGTAAGTATACCAAGCGTAAATGAGCATTATTATTTATTACCAAGGTGAAAAATCTACGGAGATCTAGTTAGTATATTAGCTTCTGGATTTAAGATAAGAAGGACGATATCGAAGTCTCGTAGTAGAGTACGAGCCATGCTAAGATCACGCGACTTATCGTAGAGTTAAAAGTAATAAATTCGTCTCATTTTGTCAAATCGAGAACTTTTTGTGAATAACATTATATATGAAACATCAATATTAATTATATTTTCTTTATAATTGAGTCTATTGAAAATCGTACTTATTATTGATAATATAAAATTTATCAAAGAATATCTCTTAGAGTATATTATCAAACATAATAATTTTCAAATGATGAAATTTAGTATCTTCCTTATTGAAAATATATACAGAGTACTATTATTAAAGAAGTTACTATGCATTTGGTAATATGGCAATATGGTTATACCAATATTAGTTATTAACCAGGAGGAGATAGACACATAGTATTAAGAGTATAAATGTCTGTTTAATTTCCATATTAGAATGTTTAGGCGCTTGAAAATTCTTATGTCATCTTTATTTATTATAACCTCAATGAGGATTTTTACGACGAGCGCTAACTATTAGTAAATTTTTTGAGATTCTCATATGAAGCATATTTACTCATAGCAAGTAATGTTATAAACATGGAGATAGTAAAAATATTGAACAACAACTGTCCGACATTATTAAGAGATTGAGAAGAGATCGACCGGAGATTTCTCTAAAGTCTTAGCTATCAGTACTTATCTCATACCCATATATAAAAACCCCTAAGTGTAAAATATAATAATTAAATTAAAATACTAAATTATATTATAAAATTATTAATTATATAAACAATATATATTAGTATATATATATATTTATATATATATAATATAAGGTTATTATAAACCTCACACGATGTAATACGAAATAAATGTTAGATTACATACTTCAAAAACTTAAAATAAGCAGAGAAGGAGACACCTTTAGGAAAATATCAAACAGAATAAAAAAATAAAAAAAGAAAAATTATCCATCCGCTTCAGTATTCACACGGTTCCATATTTACGTAAACATAACTTAAATATAAAAAATAAAAGTATATAGGAAAAATAAACAAATAATAAAAATAAAATACAAAATAAGAAGAAATAAACAATGAAAATAATAACTTGCTAATATTTTAAAAGAAAATTTTATAATATACTATAAAAGAGCGAATAAAACATTATATTAAAATAATATATACACCATTATAAAATAATCTCAATAAATAAAATATATAAAGCCAGTATAAATAAAATAGTCCGACCATTCCATTATAACATAAAAGAATAATAATAAGTAGATTATTATTATATAATATAAAGTGTCTAATTTATAAATTACACTTAGCGAAAACCATTATATAAATATATTAATAAAAATACTTCAGTCAATCACTTTACTCATAATGTCTTCAATAATTAAGATAAGAGTAAAAATACTTATATAATTCTCATAAAATATTTATATTTTATTAATTAATAAATTAAACTAACTCATCACATAAATTGATTTTATTTAAATACTGAAAATTTACTCCTTAAATTTATATGTTAAATTATTATTATTATTGGTTTTATATTATTATATATTAAAATATAAACTTTACAATGTTTATAATACAAAATTGATTATAATTACTTCATATTATAAACTTCCTGTGGCTAGAAGACACCATAAAATAACACATTTTAACCATATCCATAATTTTTGGCTGAAGAATGCTTTTATACAAGATGCTATGCTTTACTTCTCTAATTTTGCGTTGTTTAGACTAAACACACAAACACCTGGTCATCCCGTTCCCGTGTCTCCTATTCGCTATGTAATGTACCTTTACGTTGCTCCTCTGTATTATCAATGATGTTAACATTTTGTAGACTTGTAGTCTGTCCTGTCTGAGAAATCGCCTTTCTACAGGACACAACATTCCTTAACTTACCTTCAGATACCTCTCCCTCATTAGTTCTTTACCCTCAACGCCAAGAAATCATCCCTTGTTGCTCTATGTTGTTTTCTCTCTCTCTACTCTCTTCTCGTCTCTCCTCTCTCTCTCTCTCCTTCTTCGTCTCTCTCTCTCTCTCTCTCTCTTCGTCTGCATATCTAAGCCTTTCTTTAAATAAGGGGCCAAAACTTGTGCACAATACTGTATTAATTGGCATAACATAGCTATTATACATTTACTTATTACTTCCTTTGCTCTTGTAAACAACATTGCGATTTATAATTGCCCAGCATCTTATTAGCTTTATCCTTGCTTCTAAACACTGATTAGCTACTTTCAAATTACTGCTTTAATCACACCTAAATCTTTTTTCTTGGTCCACAGACTCAGCCCAATTCCCATTTCATTTTTATTAAACACTTTCTCTGCTTTGAGCCAACCTCCAGGTGAAGGACAAACCTTCGACCTTTTTACTATTAAAAACATTGCAGTGGTTATCGCCAGCTTATCTCTTGCCACTCAAGAAGTTCTCAGTCCAGGGGATGATGAATTTGAATTATTATTCCAGCCCGCCTCCTCTCGACACTACTCCCCTAACGTGAGGGTGGCCGCCACAATATGGTATCATCTGCAACTTAGAAACTGCTATAGCAAATTTAACGCTGCCTGGTCCCAAATGCGTTTATATATCGCGGCTAGGTGATGGAAATTAGTTGGTCCAGCTCTGAACGCGCTGGTAGAGGAAAACACTTCTTCACGTGGCAGCTCTGCTCCCTTAGACTCCGCACGTGTGACCTCTGGTCATTTACGCTGATAACAGCACCTGGGTCTTACTCTATTGCGGACAACCACGTCTTTACATCACACCATGGTAGCCACTCGCACGCTAGTGCCCACAGTTGTAAATACTTCTTCATCAGCCTTATGTTGGTGGAACCTTCCTCACTCCAAAAGCTCTTATAATATATGGAGCTCCCTCATAGCACCTCCACCACTCTAGTATAATACCGCCGAACAACCCTCTATCATAATATAACCTATTATATATATATGTGACGTAAGTCTAATATACTATCACTCACACTCACCTTCATATGTAGTAAAGTATCTCCAAAATAAGATATATTATATAATAAATAATTAATCGCCTCATGTACCATTATAAAGATTATATAGGGGTATGAATAAATAATTAACCTATTAAAATCAAAATAAATAGTAAAAATAAGCATCATACACTATATAAATCCATCAGATATATTCTCCACTCAATATAACCTTTAAATTAATCAATATAGGGATGTTAAAACCAACCCCCAAATTAAGGAGGTACTAATAATTCCCGGGTGAAGGGGCTCAGGTGGAGTGAATAGTGGAGTCACCTAGAAATAAAAAAGGCATGGAAAAGTTGTGAGTCCCACATACTCAGGTTGTAGCTACTTATAATATCTCACAATGGCACCTCAACTGGCCTAAATACTCAATGGATAGGCCCTACTAATACATAATATGCACTCAGCCTAAATTACTCAACTGAGCTACCCTAGTACAACTACTAACTGGCTCACTCCCAAAAATATTATGGTGAGCCCAAACTCTACCACTATTTTATGGGCCAAATATCACCTCATAGGCGAGCGATCATGTATACATAATTCTAAATAATATTAGGTCTAAACATTCTTGGACTAATTAAAATCATTTATTTGGATCGATAGGAACTATTTTCCAACCAGGCATACCAACACACTAGAGCCAGACGCTCGAATTATCAGCGCTTAGGGCTGAATAACTCATAAGAAACTTTCACTACACAACTCCTACTGAAACACTCCTCAAAATAGATAAAAAAATCCCACTAAAGATTACATATGCTCTAACCATACCTTACGCAGTACGTGCATCACGTATTTGACATTCCAAAAAAGCCATTCCCCCAATTGTAGCCCGGGTGGGTTTTTTCAAAATGGACCCTGGTAGGGCTTATAAATATATGTAAAAGCTTCGGCCGGTTGTTATTTTGGTCGCAGCTCCTTCTCCGCCACCTGCCCTCCGAGAACAGAATGAAGAGAACTTCAACCGGACCATGATTTAATCTAGAGTAATCCACGGGTCAACATATTAAAATATATATAAACGCGCAGCAGATTAATTAAACAAAAGACACATCAACAAACCAAAAACCCACCACATCTTTAATAAAACATTACAAGAGGTGGACGAGAGCACCACGTGGGGTCGTCTATGAGAAGAGCATTCACAACTTTTATTTTAATAAACTTATTAAAGATTTTACTCCAACATAAATCGATAAAAAGAGAATTGAAGATCCTGATGCACACGAGTGGTTTAAGGTGGCCCAACAAATAACGACCTCAACAAGTAATCCAAAAGGTGTGAAAATCAAGAAAAGTGCACAATTAACTATATTCACAAACAAGAAGAGACTTCTGCCTGCTTTGTCAAGGCTTATTGGATAGCTGTTGTCAGTTATCACATGTCGTATTTAAACCAATATGTGGCTGCATGATCCCAAAGAGAAGTCTAGTACTGTACGTTACAGTACATTACTAATTGGTGTGTACAACGTACTAATTAAAGATTATACAGGATAGGTCCGCATAACCAGCACAGGCATTTAAACACACAATAAAAAGGATATTATGGCTAGACTATTATATTTCACTGAGCGGATAGTACACCACGAACAATCTGAGATAACATGGGATTATTAATAATCTTATTTTTAAATTTTAACAACATCCTCATATAGAATAGAATGTTCCCACAAAATAAACTAGAATAATAGCCTGGAGGCTTGTATTGGCATAGAGATAGACATGCGTAAATACCAAGACTTATAACATAAAAGTTCTTTGATGGGTGGGATAATATGAGATCCTGGTGTGAGTATAAAAAGGGACAATTACCAGTATATTAGTCCTCTTATTTGCCTTGCATATACTAACATGTATTAAGCTACATATGTTAATAAATAATAACTGCTTATATATCACTACCAAGATCTTAATATTGTCTTGGTCCAAGCGTACTACAAAGCCACTCTCCCTTTCATGGGATCGTGAGTTAAGAACTTTGTTTTGAGATTAACAATAGGTGCTGAATTCTGTAGCACTTTGTACTAGTTTGAAGTATTCATTTGCACTTTAGTCTGCCCACATTCAAGAGTTTATCATATATTGAATATTATGATCGTCCGTTCACTTGATCCTACTTGAGGTGGCCACATATTGGTGTGATCATCTGCAAACTTAGTAATCCTTGGGCATGTTAATGTCCTGAGTCTTAAATCATTTATAGTATATATGTATTGGAGGGTAACATATATGTGG
This sequence comes from Trachelipus rathkii, assembly GCA_015478945.1. Lineage (NCBI taxonomy): Eukaryota > Metazoa > Arthropoda > Malacostraca > Isopoda > Trachelipodidae > Trachelipus > Trachelipus rathkii. The sequence goes on along the minus strand of JABUQX010023282.1, from coordinate 3,771 downwards.
CCGCAGCGGTCTGATATCCCTTGTGGGAATACCATCTTGCCATCTAGTGTCCTATTGTATACTTTAGTTGCTCATTTAGTTGTTATGCATCACTGTTTGTCTATTCCACAGACCCACTCTTTTGTGAATCCAGCCATCGTAGCCACCCCCTACCCGGTATAAAGACATTGAATGAACTCTCACTAAAGTAGTCCATTGAGTGATATGGGGATATCCCTTAATACACAAAAAGGCTTCTGATAGGTATAATATCAATATTAATAAATAATAAAAAAAAAAAATGGTAGGAATAAACGTGGTGGACCCTCATAAGAGTTAGTGAGCAAATAAATTACGTAGGCAAAAAAATAATTAATAAAAACCTCACCATGTTAAAACTGCCATAAGCTACCTAACCCCCGAATTAAATCTATATGAGGTATCCCCACCAATAGGTTATAAAGAAAACCTATCACTGAGGCAACCCTAAGGCCCCCAAAAAATATATAAATAATCCATAAAACAATACGAAGCATAAATAATAAGAATAACCTTTGTACTCCATTACGACTAAACATTAGGGGGCGTTTGATGTTAATATATATAAATATATAAATTAGAATATACTATATATATATATATATAGTATATATAGTATATATATATATATGATATATAATATATTTATATATATATATATATATATAAGTATATATTCACATCTGAAACATCTCTAAATAATATTTTAACTTTTTGATATTAAAATCAAAATTAATGATGATGAACCCTTTTCTCTACAGGCATCCATGTCAAACCAACTGATAATGGTCTGTACCTTAATAAACACTCCTACTTCCCAGAAGTATATAAAATTCAATTGTAAAGACACTCATATATAGGGCTTATAAATTGTGCTCGATTGGGAGTCATTTGATCTGGAGTTAAAAGAATTAAACAGAACCTGATTAACTGTACCCACATTTTAAATTTACAGGAGAAAATTCATTAAAACCATCAACAAACTCCTTAAAAAAACGGGACACAATACGAAAAATATCTCTGAAAGCATTAAATTTTTACTTTTAAAACTTCAAATGCAAACACTTCGATAAAGAGGAAAAATGCTTACGCGGCATTATTAACGCCAACATTAAATCTACAAGTAATTCAAAAATCACAATTAAACTATATCACAAAACAAGAAAACTTCTTCCTGCCTCTAACTAAGGATACCTTTCAGTTAATCACCATGTCGTTTACCAATTCGCATGTCCCGGATCTGACTGTAACGTCGAATATATTGGGTTATCACGCTAAAATAGTTAACAGATAGGGAATACCACCACGCTTTAAACCCAGTAAAATATACTAACATTTATTCACTGAGCATAACAAGACAACTGTATCTGATATTTCAAAATCATTTAAATTTTACACTCCTCATGTGAAGCCCCCAAAACTGAAATAGCTGAGGCTTATTACATAAAACATCTAAAACCAGACTTTCATAAAGTTCAACGTATTTGTCCCTTAAGTTAAAATATAATATGGAATACCAAAATTTAAAATCTAATTTGTATTTTAATTTTTTAATCAGTCTTACAAAAATAATTCATTCATTGTTAGAATCGAAACTCTGAAGAAGTCCGAGGTTTACGGACGAAACCGGTTCAGGATCTAATAAATATATAAATATGCCTCTTTACTTTCTTTGCAATTATTTCTCTAAGATATAATATTAAAGGAAAATTAAAATGAATATCAGAGAGAATGGGAAAATATGTAAGTAAAAAAGTAATACGTAATAATAATACTATAATAATAATAATAATAATAATAATAATAATAATAAATAATAATGATATTATAATTATTCATTATAATAAATAATAATTAATAATAATAATAATCAATAATAATATAAATATAATATAATAATATTAATAATATAAATAATGAATAATAATAATAACTTAAAATAATAATAACAGTAATAATAATTAATATATCTAATAATTAATGATAATATTAATAATAATGGGAATATCAATAATAACCTTATTACCCTGGATCTTTTCAATAAGTTTCCATTAAATACTTATTTCTATACCCTAAACGAAAATTGGTTTTAGTTTTGACATACTTTATAAAGTGCATATTGTATTTCGTAGCATAGAGCAGAAACTCCTTCAATTTGACCTCCCCTCCCTTCCTTGTCAGCCACCAGAAGAGAGTGAGTATATTTAATGTTGCTAAAATTAATCACTTATATTCTTAACAGGAGTTTTACACGCACTCTCTCCTCATAAATATATCTTTTTTAATAATTATTATGGTTGCCTAAAAGTCCATGAGTTTGAACGATAATTTAAAGCTTCCTATGCTATTAATTACGAACGAAAAAACATCGCCCTCAAACTACGTACTTCAAGACGAGACAAACCTTAGAAAGATGGTGAGTGTGTGTGTATAAATTTTCAAGTATACATTTTCTTGGCAATCTTGATTGGCCTGAAATAACCTTGTGACTTAACCCCCCCCTAAATAAATAACTGAATAATTGCTCGAGCAAATATGATCCGACAAATTATAAGAGATTACCATGATAGGTGTAATACTTACATCTCATCTCTATTTGATGCACCACAGCTTTTTTCAAGCGACGATTTATATATATATATATATATAATATTATACTTATATATATATTATGATAATTATATATATTATATATATATATATATTATATTATTATATATAATATATAATTTATTTATATTTATATAAAAAATATCTTTTTTACTTATTTATATAATAATATAAAAAATGAAAAATAGAAAATAATAATGAAATCAACTCTGACAGAAGAAATGATTTATTTTATTTTAATCTCATCTAGTCATTCATTTCCTCGTCAATAGATAATGAGCTTCACTGATATATAATATATATATATAAATTATATATATTTATAATATATATATATATATATATAAGTATATATATATAAATAGTAATAATTATATAATAAAGGAAGGTTGGAGTTTGTAAGGCTGTCAGGCAAAGATGAAAGAAGTTTTCTTCGCATGGTTTAATAGAGGGCGACCAGAGTGCAACCTGGTCCTTTTCCTTTTTGCTTCTTGTATTACTCTTGGAACAGTGTTAGATCTTATTCGCCTATGAAGCAAGATCCTCTTGGAGACCATCTGGGTAGAACGAGTTTTTTTGCCTAATGAAAGAAGATGCTAGTTGTAGTTCTACTGAAAGGCGAAAACCCTACCTGAGAGTATTAACCAGAAAACGGACTGGTATCGGAAACAATTGCGAAAAGAAATGGTTTTAAATGCTCTAGGGTTAAGAAGCCTCGGGGCAAAAGAAGATGTTGGACCAACTGACAGCGCGAAAGCCCTTCCTGGGAGGTTGTTATATATATTAAATATACTATAATAAATATAAGAAAATAGCATTGTTAATAAGGAATGTTGCTATTATACACACACACACTGAGTGTCTGCTTTAAATTATATATAATATATATATATATATAATATATATATATAATAATAAATATATAAAAATAACCTGTGTTACCAGATTGCGAGATATGAGACCCAAACCTCTTTTTGCACCCCCAACCAACCAATCTCTTTCCCCAGTCTCAGCCCATTTAAAAAAAAGATTAATATAGAATAAATACTTGAAATTAATATTCTCAAATTATGTTTAAAAAACTAAAGCTTCTGAGCCCTTTAAAGGGGAAGTTTCTGCTTCTTCCTTTTTCCCTTCTTTAAT
>JABUQX010023281.1:97500-112059 GCA_015478945.1 Trachelipus rathkii | reverse complement strand
TGTCATTTATTTACTTTATGTATCTATAATAGTAAAATTTTTATATACAGATTGTACTTTGCGGCTAATTCAAAATTATATTATATTATTAAATAAATTAAATAAAAACATTTTATAATTGAAATGTGATCAAAACAACGGATAAAAAATTTAAGTCACATTAATATTATCTATATATATATATAAATTATATTGTTACGTGTACGTGACTGATTCGGTTTTACTTTAATTCTTTTAACGAGTAAAATATTCATACATCTAGTCCTTATATTTATTATAATATATATATATTATATATACTAGATATATATATATATATATATTTATATATAATATATAATATATATACTATGTTTTAAATTTTAACACAATTTTATTGAGATATTTATTTAATTTTTATTTGTATTTTTGTTTTTGTTTTTTTTTTTAAAGAAAAATTTAAATTTTTATACTTTTTCTATTTTTTTCCAAAAATCTTATCTAATTTATTAATAATATTTTATTAAATTTTTTTTTAATTATTTAATAAGTCACATTAAAATTTCTGCTAGACAATTTTGCACAAAGTATTTCAGGAGATTTTGAATTAGCAGTGATTTGCAAAGTTTTATCTTTGTTTAATAAAGTTTATTACATATCTATAATTTTTGAATAGCTTTATCTTATAAATTTATTTTATTATTATATATTTCAATATTAAGTATATTAATTATTTTCTTATACTTTAATTACACATACAACACACAACATCACAACAACACACACACCACACACGACGGCCACACGCACACGCAAAACAACCGCACGTCAAACAGCACAACAACCGAACCACAGCGCACAGCACACACCAAAACACACTGCAACAGAACAACTACACACTCCACACTCGCAACCACTTACCAACATATACTAATACTATAAATATATATATATTATTTATAATATAATAACTATAAATATATTATATATACTTATATACTATATATAATCATCTCACTTAATTAATATATTATATGATTAAATAATATATATATATATATATATATTATTATATTAATATATATATATATATATATATAATATATTTTATATTATATATAATATATATTATATTAATTTATATATATATCATAAATATATATATTATATATATATATATATATATATTTTATTTAATATATTTAATATATATAATATTTATTATATATATATATATATATATAATTATATATATATATTTTATATATATATATAATATATTATATTTAATTATCTTATATATAATTATATATATATATAACTATATTTAATTATTTTATTATAATATATCAGGTTTTAGGTGGTTCCATTGGTTGCATAGTCTCTTGAATTATGTAGAGCTCTATAGGTGTATTTTCGTCTCATATCAAAAATACTCTCTCTCATCGTCTGTCTCTCTCTTCTCATCTCTTCGTATCTCTTCTCAGTCTCTTCTACTATCTCTCTCATCTTACTCTCTCTCTCTTTTCGCTCTGCTCTCGAAGTCTCTTTATATTCATTTAACAAGAGGTTACTTTTAATTTTGCTCTTCTAGCATACTTCTGGAATCTCCATCTTCGCATGGATCAATCCTTTCTGAGACGGCATCTACATTAATTCACCACATTTTGGAAGGTTGACGCGACTTCCGGGGGGACGGGAGACCCTCGAGCAATCTTTATTTTGACGGGATAAGAAAGCCGGCTTTCTGAACGACAATTTTTCCATATTTGAGGTACCCAGGCAGGCCTCCGTTTCTTTACCAACACAGTCTTATTCTTCCTATAGTATCCAAAAAAAAATCTCAGACCACTATTGTATGGTTTGAACTGCTTAAGCTCAATCTTAACATGTATTTCAAGGGACCTGGCATTGGCATGAATTGTCATGTTATCAAATTTTCTTAGCTTCTTCTGGGTACATTTACCTCTACAACTCGAATCACCGTACAAAACGAGAACATGCTTACGACCAGCTTTCCGTGTAATAAAATGCAGACATTAGAAGACTTATAATGAATTAAAAAATAATACACAACAAAATACATAAACATAGGAATCATAGAGCAGGTCACTGAGGAATAACAAGAAACAAGCCAAAGATAGAACACATCAAAAAAAATCACAAATATATTTTAATCTATGCACGTTTTAGGCGCACATGAGACACCGTGAGGCGACGCTGCTGCAGATATATTATATATATATTTATAATATATTATTTATATTTACATAAAAAAATAAAATAAGCAATATATATAATATATAATACATTTTGTAATAAGTATTTCTATAGGCTATATATACTATAGTATATATATATAATAATATATATTATAAATGGAATACTATTATATAAATAAGAGAGATAGAATGTGATAATTCATTTTTTTTAGGTCACGAAAATGAACTTTTCTAATAATATATACTACATTAATTCCTTCGGGGAACAAATACGAGTATATATATATATATAAAATATTTATTATATATATTTATATATATATAGATATATATATATAACTATATTATATATATATATATATATATATATATATATATATATATTATAACATATTAATTATATATACTTAACTATACTTATATATACTATTATTTATATATTATATATATAATTTTCAAAACTTTTGGGGATTTGAAAATTTTAACCCATTACACAGACATACTATATCTATATAATATACTATATATATATATATATATAGGATATATATTAATTATATATATATGAATAGGTATATATAATAATATATATATATACTATATATATATTTAATATATATAATTTAATTTAACATTATAATATTATATATACTATATATAATAATATTATACTATATATATATATATATATTATAAGGGGTATTATATATATATATATATATACTATATATATATATATATTTATATATATATATATTTACTATACTTTATACTATATATATATATATATATTATATATAATATAACTATATATATATATACTATTTATATATATAATAATATATATATATATAGATATATTTAATCTATCAATTTATAATATATTTACTCAATACTATCTTAGTAATAATAATAAATATTATACTTTATATATTTATATATATACATACCTAATATATACATACAATATATTATATATATATTGTAGAAATGAACTATATTATATATATTTATTTTTGAGTATATAAATATAATATGGGATATAATAATATAAATTATATATATATATATTATATATAATATATAATAATATATATTTATATATATAAGAACATGCATTATGTACTTAATAATATAATATATATCATATATTATATATATAATATATATCTTATAATATATATATATATATAATATCGCTTTTGATACATTTAATGTTAACTGTAGCGAAGTCACTTGCCTGGACATGATCGATAGTCCTTCAGTTTGCTTCCTTCCATTTTTTCTCTTATTTCGATTCTGGCCCACATACTTCAATCCAGAATAAGATCTTTTTCTAATAATTGAATATAGTTTGCTAAAAAAAAGTATGGATTATACTTTACCAATAAATTATAATATATCTATATACTATATATATGATATATATAAAAATAATAATATATGAAATATATTTATACTATATCTTATATATATATATAGGGTAAAAAATATAATATGTATAATACTATATATATATATATATATTATATTTTCGTTACTTATACTATCTATCATAAACCTATATTACTATCATATAATATTAATATAATATCATAATATATTATTAGTATAATATATAATTATTATAATATATTGTAAATATATTCTATATATATATTATTATATATATATAATATTATATATACATTAGTTTATATATAAATAAATAATTTTAATAATATAATATAATAATATTATATATATTAATATATATATCAATATATATATAAATATAATATATGTTATTTATAATATAAATATATATATATAATATAATATAAAATATAATATTTATATATATATTATATATTATATATATAAATTAATAATAATTATATGATATTAATATATAGTATATTATTATATATATATATTCGGGATCGGAAACAAAAAATATTTCGATTTATAGATAATGCCATTAAAAACAGCTCGTTATATACTCGAATTATTTTTTTTAGGGGTTATTTTATTTTTTTTTTCTTCACAAAAAAAAAATAGATATTTACGACACTTTTTTTTCTTAATATCGAAAGCCAATAAATATTCTTTTCAAAAAAAAAATTTTTTAACGCGCCGGAACAAAATAACAACTCCTTTCGGATTGCTTCTTTCTTACACTCAGACATCTGCTCTGAAGTGATGAAACTCTCTTTTCTCCCCATATTGGTTAGTTCTTATCGTTCGTCCCAATGGTTTGTTGTATACAAATAAACCGATTTAAAATTTTGGTGTTTTTAGATTTTACTCGCTTTTCTCGGAACCAAAATAGCGGAGATTGGTATGTCGCCACTGTCGATACCCTCCGATCGACATGGCACATACGACATAGCCAAAAATTGTCTTCTGAGTATTCACAAATCACTATTCAGTTTTCAGTGATCAAGTGGATAATGCGATCCAATAAAATTTTGGACTTGATAGTAAAAGCTTTTCATCTCGCTATGTTTATATTGTTTAATAGCAATGAAATATTCTTACTGTAACTGCGCCACCGCTCACACGACTCTCGTCATAAGAACTCAATTTGAACGAAACATATCATTATTAAACACAATGTTTTGCTCAAATGAAAGGAATAGATTGACTCGAGCATATCAATCAGTTAGTCTTTTTAAGGTGCATTAGATGATAAGTAGTATTGGGCTTTGTAATAATATATATATATATACTCACTATATATATTATATATATACTTAATATATATTATTATATTTTTATATATAATTGTAATATTATTTACATATTATATATATATAAATTATTATAAATTTAATTCAATATAATATTCATTATATCATTTAATATACTACTTATAATATATATATATAATTAATATAATTATATACTTATTATTATTAAATAAATTATAATTTAATATTAAAAATATAATATATATATATATATATATATATATATATATATATAATATTATATACTATACTATACTATTTTTATCTACACGAAAAAAAAAATCTATATATAGATATATATATATATATACTGATAGTAAATAAAATTAAAGGGTAACTAACTTGAGTTACATTGAACTGAAAAGGAAAGGAAAATTAAAAAAAAACTATCATAGTTTATTATTTTCCTTTTTTCATGAATATTTTATAATTTCAATTTATTTGTTCTGAAGACTATTAAAGAATTTGCAGTCCACTCGAGACTAGCCTGATCCTGATTTACGTGTAGCTTCTGTGGAGTGTGTTCAGTGTCAGTTTGGACGAAGATAATCATTGCAGAAATCTAATACCGGAACAGGCCTCCTGTGAGTTGGTTTACAGTCAACATACCGAGTACCGACTAGTAAACAGACTCCAGTTCTAATGCATCTACTGGCGATTACGATTGTTTCGCTTAAATATGTAATTAAACTTAAATTACGATTTTAAATAATAGCTATTACTACAAAAGTTAGTATTGGGTGGGGGTACATTACTCACAGAGCTTTTCTTATGATAAGAGTCGTCCTGGCATGCGGGCAGTTCGAACCTTCTTAATATTATTCTCATTTTATTACTAAAAATTTAATAGATTTTTTTTAAAGATCCAGACTTCCAGAATCGTTAAACTTGTTCCAGTTGTCTACCATCCATATATATTATATATCGCGTTGTTTGAAATCAATATTTTATTTGTACTCTAAATGAGGAATCATTTTGAAGATTCGCTCGCTTCAATTAATACTAAAATAGCTTTTTTCATTTTTAAATAAACGAGAGGAAAAAGTAATTTGTTTAATATTGGTTCTTAATTTTCCTAGTGAACACCGGGCGATTTTCCTTAATTCTAAATTTATTCAACCTCGTCACATAAAGTAAAAACATCCCAGTTCCCTGAAGGATCCATACATCAACGCTTGTTCTAGGCACACTTGAGGTCTTCACCAGGGCGCACTAGAGAAGTATGGAACTTGAGAAGTGTTGGAAGCCTGAACAGAGTGAACGGATCGCTTTTTCCGGATTTTCTACCACTTTTTCTTCGTAACATAGTCTGCGTTCAAATTTATAAATTAAAGCCTTTCTCCATCTGAGTGAATCTATAATATATATATAATATTATATATTATCTAATATATAATATATATATATAGTATAGGTATATATGAGGTATAGGAATAACTAGGTTAATATATATATATTTATATATGTAAAAATATATATATATGTTAGTACTATTATTTATATATTATATATACTATTGGACACAAGTTACATAAAGGCCCAAACGGAAAGGGAGAATCGGTAACATTTTTTTTATCTATATGATATAGTATAAATAATATATAGGCATATATATTATATAATAACTCTATATATAATAATATATATATATATATACTATAGTATAATATATATAAATATATATATCTATACTATAATTTATATAATAATATATATAGTATCTATATATAATATTATTATATATACTATATATATATATAGTATATATATTATTATTATATATTATATAATATATATATATATATTATATTATATATATATAATATATATATATATATTTTTATATATTAGTCACTACCGGGTTTTATATAATGATATATATATATATAATATTATATATAAATTATATTAATACATATATATATTATCATATTATATATTATATATTATATTATATTATAATATATATTATATATATACATATATATATATTATATTTATATATATTAGGTTAGTATTAAACCGTCAAACTGTAAGAATACCTAACAATCTGGCTGCAATTGTCTTAAGAAAATGGCATTAATAAGGATCTGTTAACATCATCTTTCTGCCGTTGTAAAATAAAAAAACATCGTACATCCATAAACTTTGTTATCTTATTTATTTTTTTTTTGCCACTAGTTTTAATTTATTGTACTTTTATCATTACTGAATTTGCCCCTGAGGACTTCCAAAAAAGTTAATCAAATTTTATGTGTAGCTGTCGTTGTTTTTTAACTATGTGCCTCGCCTAATTCTTGGAGGTATATTATACTTAATATATATATATACTATATATTATATATATATATTATATTATATATATACTATATTTCTGTAGGGTATATTCTATTATAATATATATATATACTATAATATATATATATATATATATATATATGATGTATATATCAAATTATAATACGGATTATATAATCCGAATATCGATATAGCTTTTGATTTATACTTTCGATATTTTTTTCTGGCCGATAATTATCGAAAGGCGATATGATATTTTTTTTAAATATTCGAATTTGGTTAATTTTCGAGATTTTTTAGATATCGGGCATCCCTAATATATATATTATGTAAGATATATATAATATATATAATTCATATATGATAATATACATATATATAGTATATATATTATATTATATATTTAGTATATATCTATACTATATATATTATATATATCATATATTATATATTTTATATATATTATATTATTTATATATATATATATATTACGTATATATACTATATATAATATATATATATATATTTCATATGAGGGATAAATTATATAATATATACTATAGTATAAAAATCAGGGTTGCAGGTTATATTTATAGAAACTTATAATTATAAAATTTTTATATAAAAATAATATATATATATATATATAATGAATATATATATTATATATATTATATAATATTATTATATATATATATATATATATAATAACTCATAAATATAATATATCATATTAGTCGATAGGCGACGAATTCCAAATTTTCCAGCCGATGCGATTTCCGATAGACCGATCGCAGTCAAAAGTTGCCCGATTTCCGATTCACCGATTCCGATTCCAATTCTTTTGAAAAAATGTCTCAGCTATTAGAAAATGGTTGCAAATCACCTGCGATCAATTTCTCCCATCAAGCTCTGTGAATCTCTTGATTGAAGATCATTTATAATGCCCATAATTTGGTTTTGTTAAGAAGTGTCAAAGCTGGTTGCTTAGAACATTGCAACTCTGTTTTACTCCTTTTATTTTCTGAAATATTTACCGTAAGATATCTTTTCCTTTTCTGTTCTTGTCTTCCTTTTCTTCTTCCTCCTTTAATTCTTTTGAATGTTTAGTATTAAAATGTTTAAGCATATTTGTTGTTTGCTAAAGTAAGTCACCTCCTATTGGTTCTCTTGATTTGAATTTTGAATCAATTTGCCAATAATTTTTTTGAATTGATATCCTTTAGCTTATGTCGAATACTTTCCATGCTAAACTTTTTATTATTCGAAAAGGAAAGGATCTACCGTTGCGGGCGAACGGGTTTCTGCTTGCTATAATTAGTTATTATAGTAATAACATATGTTAATTTTTCTTGTTATTAATTTAAATTTTGTAATATTTTAGTCTATTCCTTTAAACCCTTTAATAATAAAAATCTAAAAAAGTAAATTTATGAATATATATATTTATATATATATTATATTATTATTATTATTTATATATATTTTATATTATTTATTATATATCGATATATATTTTATATTTATTATGTTTATAATATCACATTGTATTAATATAATATTAAAAATGAAATAGTTTTAGAGATTAAATATATATATAATATATATATATAGATACAATATAATATATAATATATATCATATATATAATATAACTATATGATTATATATTATATACTATATTTATATTATTATTATATATATTATATTCATATATACTTACTATATATATATCATATATTATATATATACTATCAGGGTTGGGTTTACAAGTAGCATAGTACTTGTATTCTTAAGTCATTTTTTTGAGTACCGTGTACTTGTAACTCTGTACTTGCAGTTTTTAAAAATACAGGTACTTTCTTGTTTACTTGTTACTTGTATTGAGCGCATTTTTGTACCTTGGTACTTTTTGTGGTTGGTACGCTATGCGGAGGGCATTTTTGACATTTAATTACTGTGCCAAATATTTATTTTTATTTTTTTATCACTTGTCCTACGTATTAAAAATATCACAAGATTTTCTTATATATATCTAAATAAATTTTTATTTATAATATAAAATATATATTTATATATATTAGTATATATATATATATAATATATATATATATCATATATATATATAATTTTATATATTTTTTATTTTATTATCTCATATTTTATATATTATGATTATATTATATTAACTCTTATCTATTTATATATATATATTACTTTTTTTACTATATATAGTATATATAAACTATATAAATATATATATTAGGTATATATTTATATATATATATATATAGTATAATATATATAATAATATTTTATATTATATATATTATAACTATATATATAATAGTATATATAATATAATATATATTCTATATCTATATTCATCATCATCAACCACCTCTTTTTCCCCAAGCTGCGGGGTTTAAGTGGCGGTAACATGCACACTGAAAATAGAATGAAGTAGAAGAATAATTACACAGCGCCCGAAAAGAATCACTTAGCCTTACCTCCCCTTTCATAGATCCTATTAGTGAGAACTCCCCGCAGTTCAGAAAACCCTCCTACTCGAGCTTCAAATTGGCAGACACTAGCGAAGGCGCCTCCTTATGGCATCTTCGCCAATGTGGGGTCATCTTTAGCCGCGGTGGGCCACAATGACATACACCCTCTCAAAACTCTGCCCTTCACTCCTATTATGCACCTTTCTTCCGCCTCTGCCAAACTCATTTCACTCCTCCAGACATTTTTTGCTGACTCAATCGCTTTTTACTTCGGTCTCCAGCCAGTAGATTTCCCGAACACACTGCATATCCACTATACATCACTTTACCAGGAGGCCGATCTTATGCATCGCATTCTTTCCACATGACCAAACGCATCTCAACGTAAACTTTTCCATTTATTCTCTAATCATTCTATCTTTGCCCCTTTTATCACACATACAACTCTGTATATACGATTTCATGTCTTCATTTTATCAATTCTTCCTCAGCCCTAACACGCCCCTAAGATTTGTCCATCTTACTGAACACATTGGTACTTCTTGATCTAATAACTTTTTCCAGGCCTAGGTCTCCTGCTATACATTAACAACAGGGTAAAAATACCCTCACGTAAGACCCTAGGCACTCAAGGACTTAGTCTCTTTACATCCCAAGTATTTAATTGCACTCAGCCACCTTCCTGTAATTCACAATTCCCTTTTTGTCCAACATATATATCCTAAATATTTAAACTCAGTCACTTGTTTCCGCTCCTCAGCTGCTTACTATCTAGCATAACTTCACACTGAGGAAACCGTGTCCTCACTCCACCATAACGCTTACTCTTAATCTAAGTTTATTTCAAACCCATATTTACAACACCCTGACAAATTTTTCTACGATCATTCTTTTCAGTCCCTCTCCAACTCTCTTCAGATATTCCACGGCCGCAACAAACGCATATTATATAATATACCCTTATATATATATTTATATAAATATATATATATATATATTTATTATATATATATATATATACTATATATATATATATATTATATATTATTTATATAGTATGGCGAGATGGAGCTTGATTGGATTTGGAAGTTGTTCAACAAAGCGTTCATGGAGGGTATATAAGTTCCGAGGGATTGGAGGAAGTGAGCATATTAGTACCCTTATATAAGGGGTAAAGGGGATAATGTTTAACTGAAAGTATTATAGGTGTAAATTGTTTATTGAAGTGTTGTAGGGAAGATTATGCTGGTATTTTGGTCGACAAAGAATGCGTCGAATAACTGAAGAACTGATTTGGGGAAGATCAAGGTGCGTTTAGAAGTGGTAGAGGGTGTCTGGATCAAATCTGTACATTGAAAGAAATGATTGGGAAAGATGAGGGTAGGAGGAAGATAAATTGTATTAGGATTTATGGATTTTGCAACAAGGCATATAGGATTAATAGGGAAGCTCTATGGGCAGGTGTTAGATATATGGTGTCTGGTGGTAAGCTTCTGAATGGAATCAAAAGTATGTTATGATAAGATAGTGAAGCGTGTGTAGAGATAAATGGAGTTGAAGTGATTGGTTTTAATATTAATAGCAGAGTGAGCCAGGGATGTGCTTATGTTCTCCTTGGCGATCCAATCCTGTATATGGATTGAAAGGTTATGAAAGAATTAGAGGCTTTATGGGTGACAAGGGATAGTGTTAGAATAATGGAGCAATGGAAGAGAGTGGGGGTTCCCTACCTATTTATATGAGAATGATTTGGTTTGTGTGGCCCGAATCTGAAGATGAGTTTGTTAGAGGACTGGTAAGTACGAGCATATATGGCTAGGGTGTGTAAAAGGAGGGGGTTTTGAAAGTAATGTAAAGTTAAGTAAAGGTTATGAGTTTGTTTGTTTACATAGATTTCAGTGTGCAAAGTTATCGTTAGCTGGTGAGCAGCTGGAAAAAAGTGTCTGACCTTTGAAATATTTTGAGGTTATATATGTTGAAGTGAAAAGGGACGGAAGATGCAGAAGTGGTAGTAGGATTAGCAAATGGTAAAAGGGTGGCTGGTGCAATTAAATGTTGGTGGATGTAAGGGATAAGTCTTGAGTGCTTTAGGGTCTTACATGAGGGTATGTTGTTAACCCGTGTAATGTATAGTAATTGGGACTATGGTCCCGGATAAGAGGTATAGATTTATAAGTACAAATGTGTTCAGATGCGCGCAATTTAGTGGCGTGTTAGGTGTGAATAGAAATGATAAATTGAGGAATGAACGTATGAGAGTTATGTGGTGTGTGAAGAAAGGGGTAAAATGAGAGAATAAATGAAGGTACGTTGAGATGGTTTGGTCATGATGGAAAGGATGATGATGGTCGGTCGGGTTTAAACGGATGTAATATGGTGAGTGTGTTGGGCATCGTACCTGATCGGAGAAAGGAAGAAAAAGTGAATAGAGTCAGAAAAGGAATGCCTGGTAGGAGAGAAATGTGAGTTTGGCAGAGTCGAGAAGATAGGTGCATAACAGAAGTGAACTGCGGGGTTTTTGTAAGGTGGTATGGTTGTGGGCCAAGGTCCCGTGAAGCTCTAGGTGGATTTTTCTGACAGGCGACGAGTTCTCACTAATTGGTATAAATTTCTCTGGTCACTGCTGTATCATCCATATCAGTTTGTAGCATATTCTTCTACTATTTTTTTCTGTTTCCGCTGCTTGTTACGCACCTTACTCCAGTCTTGGGGAGAGAAGATGGTGCTTCAATGTGATAATGATCGATTCTTATGTCGACAATTTACGCTTGTTGTGCGAGAATTATGATGTATACTATATAATATAATATATATATATATATATATATATATATATATATTATATATTATAATTAAATATAAATATTATATTAATATATCTATATTATATATATCTATAAATATATATATATTTTATATATATATATCATATATATTATAAAATATTATCATATATATATATATATATACTATATATATATATATAATATATATATATATTAATATATATATATATATAAATTATATGCAAGTTTTTTTCTAGAGTACTGGTACTTGTACTTGTACTTGACCATGTACTTGTACTTGTACTTGTACTTGAACAAATTCTAGAGTACTTGTACTTGTACTTTGTACTTGAAACAATTTCCTTTAGAAGTACTTGTACTTTGTACTTGTATCTTGAAAAATGTACTTGAACCCAACACCCTCGAATATATATACATATATATATATATATATATTATATATATAGTATATATATTATATATTATATATATCAATATATATAATATATTATTATACTCACTATTGAGTATATAAGGTACTTATATATATAATATATATGATATATATAGTTATATATTTTTAAATTTTAAAAAATAAAAAATGAATATTAAAAGGATAAACAGATTCCAGTTCAGGAAATTATTAAAGGTTTTCATTCAAAAGTACAAATACTGCATCACTGAAAACTGAGTAACTGACTAGAATAAAATTTAAAGTTCTATTTTAATTCCTTAGCTTTTAATTTTCTGAATTTTTCATTTCGTAGGGGGCCCCTAGGAAGTGTCCTAAGTGAAATTGGATAAGACTAGGCACTGTGTGTGGTGTATGCCCAGGCTGTGATATTTTGAGATCCGAAGCAACTTTCGATAACGTTTATATAATTGCCTATTCCGCCCTCTAAAAAACTGGGACTCTTTCAAACAGTGGTGCAATTGTTTAATAATATATCTTGTAAAACAAAATATTAATTTCTAATAATACTTAATTACATTAATGGTGTATTCAATCCGCTAAATTATTACGAAGCTACAAGGGAAATAATACACACTCGCCTGGGACGAGTTTCATCGGGTATTAGGCAAATATAATTCAAACAATATTACATAACATGGATCTAACGAAACATTGCCAAATGGGAACTACAGGTCGACCAGTGAACAGTCGGGGTGGAATTAAGCATGAAATCTCTAGTCTATAGTAAAGATGCGATCACTTCATCCGCAGTATTATCTTTAATTAATAGAATTAAGGAAGAACTGGAATTAAAAATCAATTAATCGGCAGTTTCTTTCGAAATATTAGTCTTGAAATAGTGAAATAGGTCAAATAAAAATTTTCACAGATTATATAACACCAACGAATCTCGGTCAAGAAATCGGTACAATTTGGCCGATTCGCGTTCCGATTCCGATTGCCTGAAAACAGCCGGATTCGCTCGATGCCGATTCGATTAATCCGTGCCCATCACTAAATATATATATAATATTAAATTATATATATAATATATTACCTTATATATACTATTATAATATATATATATATAAATACTATTATAATTATATATTATCATATATATATATATATAATATATTATATATAATATTATATATATAAATACTATATTATATATTATATTTATATATATATATATATTATATATATTATATATATATACTATATATATATATATATAATATATATATTATATATATATATATATTATATATACCTTTTATATATATATATAATAAATTTATATATATATATATATACATACATATATATATTTTAAATATAATATATATATATATATATATATATTAATATATATATAATATATATATAATATATATAAATATACTATTATATACTTATAATATATATATTATATATAATACTATTATATACTATATATATATATATATCTATATAAATATTATATATATATATATCATATATATATATATATATATATATATTATATTATATTATATATTATATATATATAATATATATAACTCTTATATATTATATAAT
>JABUQX010023281.1:87500-92500 GCA_015478945.1 Trachelipus rathkii | reverse complement strand
GATCCAAAAGAGAGAGCAGATTTTAAATAAGTCACAGAATGAAGAGTAGTATCATCGGCAAAAAAGGAACAGAGAAGTTCAGCTCAGGAAGTCGTTGGTAAAAGTAAGAATAGAGTAAGGGATAAGAGTCAAAACCCTGAGAACCACTAAAACCGGCATGGAGGGCGAAGCAGTCTCTTTATCAAAAACTGCAGATAAGGAGCGATTTGTGAGAAAACAAGACACATTAGTGAGCAAAGTGAAAGAGAAACCGCATGCAAAGGAGCTCAGAGAGCAGCTACGCATGTCAAACCGTTTCGAAAGGTTTGGATATGGCAAGAGTCACCATAAAAAAAAATTTCATTGTTTCTAAGGACAGAGACTATAAATAAGATATGAAAACACGTCAGCGGCTGACCTTGAGCGCGGAAATTTTACTGATAATCTGAAAGGGGGAGTAAGATTCAAGGAGATCCAGCAAATGAGAGTTGAGGATTCATTTAAAGATTTTAAGCATAATACAGGTGATGTATGTATGGCGTCAGTGCAGTTACCCTTCGCAGGAATTGTTTAGACATACACGCCCCTTCAATACTGAGGAAAAGTATTAGTTTTAAGTAGAGTTGCAGAGCCAATAAATTTTTTTCTGGCTGTGATTCCGGCTCCATCAATATAAAATGGCCCTGTTCTCGATACATATTTTAAAATTTATCTGGTTTCGAATCCGAATCCCTCTAGTAAATAGCTCTTGCTTCATCCGGAATTATGAAATAATTAACTATACGTTATAAAATTTGTAAAATATGGCAAATGAATGTTTGAAATTGACTCCTATTTTCAATTACAATTACAAATGAAACATATTTATTAATAGAGAAAAAAAAATTTGGTCTGGTTCTGGCTCCACCTAAAGCCTTGCGACTCCACGGCTCCATCTCTAGCACCAGCTCCGGTTCCACAGCCCTGGATTTAAGACATTAACAAAGGAGATGGAAGAACGATAGTTTTTCCACTCCCAATATACATTGTCAATATACATTGTTTAGACATACACCCCCCTTCAATACTGAGGAAAATTATTAGTTTTAAATAGAGTTGCAGAGCCAATAATTTTTTTTTCTGGCTGTGATTCCGGCTCCATCAATATAAAATGGCCCTGTTCTCGATACATATTTTAAAATTTATCTGGTTTCGAATCCGAATCCCTCTAGTAAATAGCTCTTGCTTCATCCGGAATTATGAAATAATTAACTATACGTTATAAAATTTGTAAAATATGGCAAATGAATGTTTGAAATTGACTCCTATTTTCAATTACAATTACAAATGAAACATATTTATTAATAGAGAAAAAAAAATTTGGTCTGGTTCTGGCTCCACCTAAAGCCTTGCGACTCCACGGCTCCATCTCTAGCACCAGCTCCGGTTCCACAGCCCTGGATTTAAGACATTAACAAAGGAGATGGAAGAACGATAGTTTTTCCACTCCCAATATACATTGTCAATATACATTGTTTAGACATACACCCCCCTTCAATACTGAGGAAAATTATTAGTTTTAAATAGAGTTGCAGAGCCAATAATTTTTTTTTCTGGCTGTGATTCCGGCTCCATCAATATAAAATGGCCCTGTTCTCGATACATATTTTAAAATTTATCTGGTTTCGAATCCGAATCCCTCTAGTAAATAGCTCTTGCTTCATCCGGAATTATCAAATAATTAACTATACGTTTTAAAATTTGTAAAATATGGCAAATGAATTTTTGAAATTGACTCCTATTTTCAATTACAATTACAAATGAAAAATATTTATTAATAGAGAAAAAAAAATTTGGTCTGGTTCTGGCTCCACCTAAAGCCTTGCGACTCCACGGCTCCATCTCTAGCACCAGCTCCGGTTCCACAGCCCTGGATTTAAGACATTAACAAAGGTGATGGAAGAACGATAGTTTTTCCACTCCCGATACACATTGTCTCTTTTCTGAATAACACTAGAACAGGTGTCACCGAGCCATGAATTTTGAAGAAAGAAAGAATTAATAGAATAAGAATGAACCTTTTCATCCCATCGGTGATTAAGCTCCATACATATTCAGCAAATTCCGAAGTGTCATCAGCGTCAAAGTAAGAAAAATTTCAGGGATATTCATCGAAGAAGTGACGCAAGGCTGAACAACTAAGAACAGGGTGGAGCTGCTGGAGAGAAAGTATTATAATTAAGAGCTATAAGACTGTAGTCGTAGTTATGAATAGAAGAGAAAATGTCATATTTAAAGGGAGGTGTCAGGTGTTCAAAAATTGGTATGGGCTACTAGGGATATGTCTTGGTTTCGTAATCAACTATTCCACATTGTTAAGAAAATTGGTTGTTTTGGCTTACTCCTCACCTCTATCAGCATCAAAGGAGCACAACCGCAAAAACTTGTAAATCTGTTGCATTATAGAAGCAGAAACACAAGATAATAAATAATAAGTTAATAGTAGGAAGATATTTTAAACCATAGAACATCAAGTTAGGAGATTTATGGCTTGCAAAACGTTTTAAGGAGTGCTAATATTTATATAGACCCAAACTCTACCCTGCAGATGGAAATTGTAAAATAAGTTGTAGTTAGAGATATTAAGGTTGTAGGTGAAAAAGCATCTAAGGATTTCTGGGTCTTGACAGAAGTAAGTTGTTAGAATGAGAATTAAAGAGAGAGAGAGAGAGGAGAGAGAGAGAGGAGAGATGAAGGGACGAGAGAGAGAAGAGAGAGAGAGGAGAGAGAGAGAGAGAGAGAGAGAGAGAGAGAGAAGTTGTCACTCCATAAGCTCGTCAATATTAGGTCAATAACCTTGTCAAAGTCAATGGAAAGGCCAGCCTAACCCAACTCCCAAAGTCCACTCAATTTAAGATGTGATAATAAACTGTGTTAGTTTAAAAATTACTAATCTAAAACTAATACTAAAAGCGTTTTAAATTGCAAAAAACAGACTATTATAATTCTACATCCTAAGCCAAGAGGTTAGAAAAAAAATTTAAATTAAAAATATAAAACCAAGTACTCATCTTTAAAATGACTAGAATTGTTCAGTTTAGGTTTAAAATAACTGCTCAGCTTAAATTAAATTTCCAAATTTAATCCTGTTAATAATAAATAAATAGAAAAAAACTATCACTTAAAAATCAGAAAAAAGTCCAATTCGATACAGATTATATATATAATACTATATATATATATATATATATATATATATATATAGTAGTATATTTATATATATATATATATATATATATATATATATTATATATATATATATATATATAAATATATTATATATATATATATAATATATATATATATATATATATACTGCGTATTAAAACAGTTGTATTTTTAGTTTGATTTTGTATCTATAAATCCACTTGCATGGATTATGAATATTTTTCTCTAATATTTTAACTAATAATTTTAAACTCGTGTTTGTGACTATCAAACAGATTTTAATAAAAATATTTTGCCTAATTGACAATATTAACTCGAATTATATTAGCGTTATTTTTATATTTCATTCCCAGAAAGAAGAGAGAGAGAGAGAGAGAGAGAGAGAGAGAGAGAGAGAGAGAGAGAGAGAGAGAGAGAGAGAGAGAGAGAGAGAGAGAGAGAGAGAGAGAGAGAGAGAGAGAGAGAGTATTTTATTAGTCAAGAGAGATTTTAATATTACAAATCCTAAAGAGAAAAATAAGTCATTAATTCAACATCAAAGTAGATTTATTCGCCTGTCTTTTTTTCAATACATTATTCATATATATTCAGAAATGGAATTATAATATTGAATGAAGCATTACTTAATTAAAGAAAAAAAAAATAGAGAGTTGACTCAAAGGACTCTCTGTTTGTTTCCTTTTTTATTGAATGAAGAAGATGAATGAAAGAATAAAACTTTTGAATAAATTTGAAATTGAAGATTTTTTTTTTCTTTTTTTTTTCTTTTTTTTTTTTTTTTTTTTTCCTTTCACTAAATCATTGGAAGAACTCATAAGTTTAATGTCTGCCTTTGACACATCAATTTGACAATCGTTTCTTTACGAGATATTTTTTTAAGACATTTTTTTTATTCATATGTTACTTACTATTAATTTAATAGAAATTTTTCTTTTAAAACAGTATTTTTTCCCAGAATATTCTTCAATTTTGAAGGCTAATGTCATAAACATTTAATTTTGACAAACATTTAATTTGATTTCATATTCAGAATTAATCATATTAATATTCTTAAAAATATATTTAAGCTTAAAATATAAAATTATTTAATATCGAATATTTAATTAGCGTTTCTTTATACATTAGAGACTACCTATTTTACTATATTGTTTTGTAAAACGTAAATTAATAATAAATTATCAAATGATCTTGATATTAAGATCCAAAGAAATGATCTTATTTACACATTCTCATTTGATTTATGATTTTGTGGGAGATATTCAGGTGGGAGATAAACAGGCAGGAGATATTCGTAGATATTTGTGGAAGATATTCTTGGAAATTTATTTTTATTTATGGTTTCTCATCGATGACTTGAGAAAAATGTGACATTTCCATATCTAAGTTTTCTCCATTTCCTATAGGAGAGGAGATTTAGAGGAAGTAATATATATATATATATATAATATATATTATAATATTATATATAATATTATTATTATATATATATATATTATTAATATATATATATTATATATATATATATATATTATATATATATATATATAGGTAAATGGTACATAATGATCATAGTAAACATTCGCATTCGGAAACTGTTTCTTTATTGAGAATCTACATTGTAGTATTTTCTGTTGTTGTGAGTGTAAGGAAATTCTGAAAGGGTCTTAAAAAGTAAAGTCTTCTCATCTCATTAACCATCATCATGCTATTTGGCTTCTGTTCTTTTCAAAGCTTTCAAAACTATCTTAATTGGCTGATCCTTGAGCCAAGGGATCGATGATTTTATTTAATCTACCTAGAGAAAGCACATGATG
>JABUQX010023281.1:70000-72500 GCA_015478945.1 Trachelipus rathkii | reverse complement strand
AAGGGAAATAATCAATACAATTCATGTTCGTTTATATTTTCTCATGCTAACAAGCGATGCTTAATTAAATGCTATAGGGTTAAATTCCTTCTACATATTACAAACAATTTTTTTTTCCTATTGTTGTTACACGAATGAAACAAAAAGATTCTTTCATTTAAAATAAACCATAGGTCAATAGAGAACAGAAACATAAAAATCGGAGCATTCTCCACTCAGTGTATTAATATAAAGAGATCAGTGTTAAGAAGAGAAAGACAAACCATTAAGCCCACAAAGAATTGTTAGTGAACCTCATAAGCTCTCAAGGAGGGCTATTAATTCGCCTAAGGGAAGATGGTAAAATCCTGGAAAGCGCGATTGATGAGGTTCTCAGTGAAGAGAGGATTCGTAAAAGGGAGCATATACACCAACCTTTATGCTGTTCATTAGTTCAGAATTACAATCTTGAGCACCAAAATTGATGTATTTCTGCACTATGAAAAAGAAATATTAAGAATAGTACTTCTAAAAAGCTCTTTTCTTTATAAAAGAAATAATGATAATTACAGACTAATACTGAAAATTCATTGTGTTCAAGTTTCTCTTGATCGTAGGCAATAAATACACAAATTATATATTTTTTTACAATTCATTAAAGAAAACATTAAAGTAATAATTATCTTTTTTTATTTCTAAATTTTAATATTCGGGAATTAGAAAACTAAAAAAAAACAAAATAAAACTTTTAGTTAACGAAGATATATTTCAAAGTTGGAAGATTTTAAAAGCCACTTTGTACTACAACAATTATTCAGATCATAAGATCATGTGATGGGATTTACCTCAGTAGTTCCAGTATAATAAAAAGAAAAGAATTTAAAATTTGATAACCATGAAAGCTAGGATTATATAACTATACAGGCAAATTTTTTGGCACTAAATAAGTCCATGTGGTATTGAAGTTTGATTACCATGACGCAATCTAAAAAATCCAAGGGGAAACCAACACAGTCCAAGTGATTTGCTAAGTAAGCTAGATTAATTGCGGTAAGTAAATGAAAAAAAAAAAACATGCTATAAGGTGGTTTTCAGGGGGAAAACACATGCAATAATTCAACTGCTTAAAAATTAGTATTTTTGTTAGGAAAGGCAAAGTAGGACCGATATTGTTTTTCAATAGTTGCTTTTATATCTCCTGAAATTTTATCTATCCCTCTTATTCGTCTCTGTTTTGTATCTCTCTCTCTCCCCTCATCTTTTTCTCTAAATCTTCCTCTCTCTCTCTCTTCTCTCTCTCTCACACACACACACACACACACACACACACCACACACACCACACACACACACACCCCTACAACCCATGTATATATATATATATGATATATATATATATATAATATTATTATATAATATATAAATTATATAATATATATATCTATAGTATATTATATATATTATATATATTATAAACAAAGCTATTTATATATATATATATAGACTGAGAGGGTTCCATGAATGGATTGCGAGATAGAGTGAGAATAGGAGCCAAAAATGAAATAGCATGCATTATTTAATAAAAAAGATTTTAATATTATAAAAATAATTTAAGGAATTGTTTAACATAATTAAAATTATGTTATAACGTTTTACTATGTCTAAGTGTAAGCAATTTTTACTATGTTCAAATTTTCCAGAATTCATTGTTCATTTCAGAAGGAGGTTAAATTTTTCTAGTTTATTTTATTTTAATATTATATAATGCAAATTTTACCCTTCTACATTAGACGTTTTAATTTAATTATGAATTTATAATATATATATATATATATTAATTATATATTAATATATTTATATATATTATATATATATATATATATAGTATATATATATATATATATATCATATATATAATATATAATAGATATTGATAAAAAAAACTCTTCTGAGCTATTCACCCTGCTGGTTATTGAACCTGGGCCCTAAGCAATGAACGGTAGTGTGCTGACCACTATGCCACGATGACTAAAGAAGAACGCGAGAATTCTTCCTGTGGGTGAATATAAGCACCCGCACCAAGACAAATACATCCCGCGCCCTTCCCGTCCACACTCGGGCGTAGGGACAAGCAGGGCACCGCACAAAGTGAAAAATACTCAGCAACCGGTGGATCGTATTTTATTGATAAGGTAAACTGCATTAACCGCAGTGTCAATAAGTATTGATAAAAATACCCCTTTCTGAGCTATTCACCTTGTTGGGATTGAACCTGGGCCCTAGCAGATGAACGCGTTTGTGCTTGACCACTACGCCACGATGGACTAAAAAAAAGAACGCGAGAATTCTTCCTGTGGAGAATATAAGCACCCACCAAGACAGGACATCCCGCGCCCTTCCCGTCCACACTCGGGCGTAGGGTCAAGCAGGGCACCGCACAAGGTGAAAAATACTCAGAAAAGTCATTTCCAGATCAAAAATAAAGGCGACATAGCATGATGATACACCGAGTCTGAAAATAT
>JABUQX010023281.1:52500-55000 GCA_015478945.1 Trachelipus rathkii | reverse complement strand
GTATGGGGAAGAGTTCGTAGGCCACTTCAGCTCCCTACGTTCTGCTCGTTCTTATCAGCGTTAGCTGATAAGAACTGATAAGAACACGTGTTTTTAGTGATAAGGTAATTGATTTGTCATGTTAATTTTTTTATTTTTATTATTTTTTATTATTATTATTATTATTATTATTATTATTATTATTATTATTATTATTATTATTATTATTATTATTATTATTATTATTATTGTTATTATTATTATTATTATTATTATTATTATTATTATTATTATTATTATTATTATTATTATTATTATTATTATTATTATTATTATTATTATTATTATTATTATAAATATATTAATTCATCTAATCAGAGAACATAGGATTCAAGTTGGGTAAGTTCTATATATCTCTCTAAAGATTCAACACCCTTTGAAAGGATGTAAGTATGAATGCATTCAGCAACACTAAACCATTTTTCGGCATATTTCGATTCAACAGCACTCATTCTCTCATACAAGAGAGAAGTAAATTCATCCAAGCTGATAGTTATTAATGCCGTCCTGTATACTGTATTATAAGGGAAACCATATGTTTCGGTGTAAATATCATAGATTACACCATGTGCTATAAGTATTAAGTCCTCAAGTATGTCAACATCATTAAGATGCGATGTTAATTCGTTTTTTATTTTAAGCAATGCTGTAATATTTTCAGATGTTCGAACTGTGAAACCTAGACACGTATGTCTGAAGGTAACACAATCGAAGGGTTTCCAGTAGTCACACGACCAGAACACAACGTCTATTCTATTAGAACCTCTCACGTTATCTTTCCAGTTAGATATTTCACTGCTAGTCGATATATCAGATGACACACATTTATCCTCTATCCATCCTGTTGCAATATTGATAATCTTGATGAACTCTTCAACACAAATGAATAAAGGTCTATTATTTGAACCTCTGGATGGAAT
This sequence comes from Trachelipus rathkii, assembly GCA_015478945.1. Classification (NCBI taxonomy): domain Eukaryota; kingdom Metazoa; phylum Arthropoda; class Malacostraca; order Isopoda; family Trachelipodidae; genus Trachelipus; species Trachelipus rathkii. The sequence goes on along the minus strand of JABUQX010023281.1, from coordinate 54,041 downwards.
ACAAGCAATGTATCGGTATCCATCTGGTTGACGATTAAATATAAATGACACATCGTTGGGAATAACGAAGCTCCTCGTGAAGATATCAACAACAGGTGTAGAGATGCGAGGAGATGTCATCGTGCCAGCACAGCGAAAAATGTCTTACTGACGAAAATGTATGTAAACAACCCTTATATGTAATGAGATTCTTTCAACCAATCAGAAGAAAGTAAACAAGAATACGACGCACGAACGAACCATATCAGTTCAAAAGGGTATATATTCTCGTTAGACAACAACAACAACAACAACAATAACGTAGTACAAAAATAAGTTCTTTATATACTAACCAACGAATATGTGCTAACGTAACATTGTTTTCACATTAATAAAGCTAACATAGCATGACCAGAACTAAGAATATATTGTACAATGGCAAAACCTGACACACCTTACGCACGAATAAACTACTAACATTAACAAAGTTCCACACTTAACGCCAGTAAAGTAACTAGCATTGCGTACAAAACGTAACCTATTCATACTTTTCCCAAGCATATCTCTAACATATTAACGTTAATTTTACATTAACACAGTAATATTTAACAAAAATTTATCATAACCTTGTCTAATTATCATACAGACCAATGAATAACTGTAAACATAACAAAGTTTTAACCAAACATAACATAAAAATAAGTTCTTTGAATAAAATATCATAGTAAATTGTAATAGTTTACTGATTTTAAAGCAGTAAATCAGTAAATCAAACCACCAACCCATCCCCACCCCTCCCACCATGACCTTTTGATCTATTGATCTATTGAGTCATGTCACATTTCGAGTATCATTTTGGATAAACATAACACAAAAATAAGTTCTTTATATACTAACCATCGAATATATGCTAACGTAACAACGTTTTTACATTAATAAAGCTAACATAACATAACCTGAACTAAGAATATAATGTACAACGACAAACCTAACACCATACGTACGAATAAACTACTAACATTAACAAACTCCCGCGCTTAACAACAGTAAACTACATAACACTTCATACAAAACGTAACCTATTCACACTTTTTCAAGCATATCTCTAACATATCAATGTTAATTTTACATTAACATCGTAATATTTAACAAAAATTTAGCATAACCATGTCTAAGCATCATACTGACAACAAATATAATGCTAACGTAACAAATTTTTTACATCAACTTCGTAATATTTAACAAAAATTCATCATAACCTCGTCTAAATATCATAATCCCCAACGAATAATTGCAAACATAACAAAGTTTTAACCAAACATAACATAAAAATAACAAAATTTTATCCTGACATAACATAAAAATAAGTTCTTTGAATAAAATATCACAGTAAAGCGTAATAGTTTACTGATTTTAAATCAGTAAATCAGTAAATCAAACCACCCATCCCTGCAGTCCCCTACCCATCCACCCGCCTATGATCTATCGACCTATTGATTCAGGTCATATTTCGAGTATCATTTTGGATCAGCAACAGGTAAAGACGTATTATCTAACAAAAT
>JABUQX010023281.1:42500-45000 GCA_015478945.1 Trachelipus rathkii | reverse complement strand
TCTAAATTTAATCAGAGATCTGAAGATAAAATTTGCAAAGATGATAGTAAGAGAATTGAAAGTGTATGCAGTTAGAAATAAAGTATTCAACAAAAAAAGAATAATTTAAAAACATTGAAAATTTATAATGACTTTTTAAAATCTTTATTTTCTTTCCTTTATTTACGTTATCATCTCAGTAACGTATTTTAATTAATAATAATAATTCGAGCATCGCATTATTTATTTAATTACTTGTTTCAAAGAAAATATATAATAACATATATATATATATATATATATATATATATATATATATATATATATATATATATATATATATATATATATATATATATATATATATATATATATATATATATATATATATATATATATATATATATATAAAGAAACAATTAAAACCACTTAGAACTAAACAGGGAAATCAAAATATTAAAAATTAAACAACAGTTTACGTTTCGAGACAAGTACAACGTCTCCTCCTCAGAACTTAAATGGAAATAAACTGTTGTTTAGTTCTTAAGTGGTTTTAAATTGTTTCTTTACATTTTAAGAGTTTGAGCTGTTTAAAAACTCTCTAAAGATTTTTGCATATATATATATATATATATATAAAAATATATATCTATAGCTATTAATAAATTTATATGAAATATATATATATATATACTATATATATCTATATATATATATATATATATATATATATATATATACAACAAAATAATAGCTTGAATCGCTATGGATAATTATAGTAAATATGCCTATAGAGAAATTAGATTCAGGAAATTTCAGCAGAAGAAATTTTTTTCTAAATATTATTATTAATAAATTACATTACATGAGCTTTCGGTCGAATCGTGACCTTCTTTCAGATGTGTGATATACAGACTAAATATAAATAAATTAAAATCAAAATAGTATCAAGAAAGTTTTTGTTTTAGATTTTTTAAAAAAGGTGAGAAGTTTAATATGTTGTTTAAAATAGGATCTATTATGTATTCGTTTTTCTGTATGTTAAAATTATTGGTGTTGGTAATGCAAAATGACTCGGAGAGTTTTCTCAGGTGTATGTTATCAATGTTAATAATGGGTGTCATGTGGTCAGCATTTATAAAGTGGTTGTGGGTGGATCTGTGGATGGTAAGGGCAGAGTTTAGGTTATCTGTTTTTAGATCGTATTTATGTTGGTATCTTCTACGGGTGAAGTCGATAGTTTCTCCGATGTATGCTTGATTACATTGTGAACAAGGAATTTTGTAAATGTATTGTGAGGTGGAAGTATTGTTGTGTGTGTGTGGTTTTAGAATTTTTTTGAAAGGGAGAATATTTGAGGAGGAAATGTGTATGGATTCAGGTAGTATTTTTTTAACAGTATTGTGAATAATGGGTGGTAATGGTAAAAAAGAAGTGTGTGTTCTGTTTTGTGCATTGAGTTTAGTGTAAAAATTATTCTTAGCTCGGCGTAAAGCAGTATTAATGATGTGTTGTGGGTAAGAGAGCTTAAGGAATGTGGAAGAAATAAGATTAATTTCAGATTGTAGGAAAGAAGGGGAGCAGATATTGAAGGCTCTGAGATAAAGAGAGGAAAGGATACCGAGTTTGGTGTTTTTGGGGTGTGAAGAAAACCAATGTGTGTAGCTAGGGTTAGCAGTAGGTTTTCTGTAAACAGAAAATTGTAAGATGTTCTGGGGGGTCCAAGAAATGAGAGTGTCAAGGAAGGGAAGGGTGTTGTTGTTGGAAAGTTCTATTGTAAATTTTATGTTGGGATGTATATTATTGATAAGGTTAAGAATGTTGGTGGGGTTTATAGTTAATGGTAAAGCTGCAAAAATATCATCAACGTATCTAAACCAGAAGGAATTAGATAACAAAGGATGAGGGAGAATATGGTAGAATTCGATGAGTTCCATAAATATGCAGCTTTACCATTAGCTATAAACCCCACTTATAATGCCTGAGTATTAATTGTACAAGTTATTATTAAAATGGAAGAAATTATGATTAAGAGAGAGGAGTATGAGTTCTTTGAGGAGGGGGAAAGGGTGTGAGAGGGTTATATCATGTTCATTAATAAAACGTTCGAGTAAAGAAATGGTGAAAGGGACAGGTACTGAAGTAAACAAAGAAACAACATCAAAACTGAGTAAATTGTGGGTATTAGGGTTAATGTTTCTAGTTTTAGATATAAAGTCTACAGTATTAGTGATGTGTGAAGTGGAAATATGTCCAATGAGAGGTTTAAGGGAATTTCCTAACCATTTAGATAGTTTGTATGTGGGGGAATCAATATTAGAGATAATAGGTCTAAGGGGAGTGTTGTGTTTGTGAGTTTTTGGAATTCCATAGAATTGGGAAAGTTTAGGTAAGGAGGATTTAAGATCGTTGTGGAGTAAAGGGAAGTTCGAAAGGATTTGTTTGAGTTTGCTGTTGAAGTGGTTTTGTGAGTTTTTTAATGGATTTTTGTTGAGAATAGAATATGTGTTATTGTCATTTA
>JABUQX010023281.1:12500-35000 GCA_015478945.1 Trachelipus rathkii | reverse complement strand
ACACCAGCAATGAAGAAGAAAAGGGTGAATTTCTGTAAGAAATATGTACACTGGACATCGGAACAGTGGAAGAAAGTGATGTTCAGTGACGAAAGTACTTTTAGGCTGGTCAGAGGAGGCTCAAAGATCGTTCGTCGTCCTAGTAGTGTGTCACGATACGACTCCAGATTTACCGTTAAGACTGTGAAACACCCTGAGAGTGTCATGGTATGGGGTTCATTCAGTGGAAACATGGGCAGGGCAGGTTTGTTCTTCCTTCCCAAGGGTGAAACTATGAAAGGAAGCAAGTATATTAAAGTTTTGGAAGAACATCTTCTTACTTGTTGGGACATTCATGGCTGTGATTATTTTATGCATGATGGTGCCCCTGCCCATAAGGCCAAGATCGTGACAAAGTTTTTCAAAGACCATAACATTAATATTTTCGAGTGGCCTGGTAATTCTCCAGACCTCAACCCCATTGAAAATGCCTGGAATGTAATGAAAAACAAGGTTCAAGAGACACGACCAAGCAGCATCAACGATCTGAAGGAGGCTCTCAAGAAACTGTGGGTAGCCATGGACCCCAGCTACTTCACCAACCTTGCTGAATCCATGCCTAATCGACTGCAGTTGGTGATAAAATATAAGGGCGACATGACTAAATATTAATATTTAATAATTTGTAACAAACTATCCACAATAAAACATATTAAAGGTAAGATTTTTTGTTTTATTGGCCTTGTAAAGATTTTTTTTGCCGGCATATATATATATATATATATATATATATATATATATATATATATATATATATATATATATATATATATATATATATATATATAAATAAATATATATATATATATATATATATATATATATATATATATATATATATATATATATATATATATATATATATATATATATATATATATATATATATATATATATATATATATATATATATATATATATAAATAAATATATATATATATATATATATATATATATATATATATATATATATATATATATATATATATATATATATATCTATAAGTGATAATTTATTAATATATTAAATAACTATAGAAATATATATATATATATATATATATATATATATATATATATATATATATAATACCATATATACATATGGGTAAATATATATATATATATATATATATATATATATATATATATATATATATATATATTTATATTATTTCAAATATTTATGAAGAAATATTATAAGAAAGCAGAAATAATTTTTACTTAAGAGCAATGAACATTTGAATAAAATTTAAATATGAATCTAAAAATAAATTAAAAAAAATGCATTTTAAAGGGTTTTGTGTAGATTATATTTTTAATTTTATTGATGAATGAGTTAATTATTCACGACATGAAAGTAAAATATTACATTTATATATATATATATATATATATATATATATATATATATATATATATATATATATATATATATATATATATATATATATATATATATATATATATATATATATATATATATATATATATATATATATATATATATATATATATATAAACTTTTTACTTTTTTTCTTGAATTTTTATGCTAATTACTTACTTGCATACCTACTATATATAAATTTGACATGCACTGGACCGACGAGGGCAGTGGCTTGTGCTGACCGATACAACAAACCTATTCTACTACACACATATTATAAAATGAACGTCAAATAAATTTACTTACCCTCTTATTTAAAAAAATCATAATGAAGAGACTAAGAAAAAGTTCTAGCAAGAATATTTTCAAAATTATAAGTCAAATAAGTATTAAAATACATTTGCAGTAATACTTCTTTGATGACCAAAACTAGGGTAATCAATAAAAATATTGTTTTAGGGTAAAACGTGTTGAATAATTATGCCACTATATTGTATTGGAGTATTCCCGAGAAGGTCAATCACAGTAACTAAAGGACAATCAAATCTAAGTCTTGCCATCTCAATTTGTCCATGTCTACTATGTTCATTCATGTACTAAAATTCTCTCTCTCTCTCTCTCTCTCTCTATATATATATATATATATATATATATACTATATATATATATATATATATATATATATATATATATATATATATATATATATATATATATATATATATATATATATATATATATATATATATATATATAGTATGAAAATGCTTGATATATGATATATAAAAATTGATGTATAAAAAGGCGGCAACAATATTTAAAATACTGTATTTACAAAGAATCACACAGTAGCTCTCACTATACGGTGTGGTTCCACACAAGCGAAGATCTTCTTGATAATGTGGAGTCAATGTGCAGTCAGAGGATTTTTACATTATTATTGACCCTCTCCAATCTTTTTCTTGCTGTCCAACTACTGTTCCTTTACTCTCCTCAGACTATTCCTATATATATTACAACAGACACTGTTCTTCCGACCTTTTATAATAGTATATTGTCTCAGAAAAGAGCTTGCGTGTGACTCGTCATCCTGTACAGTCTCTGACCACCTCTGTGACCACCAAACTTAACTGCTGTACTCATTTTTACATTTACTAAAATGATAAAGCCTGGAACACCTTTTGTTCTATTTTCTCACCATATGACATTAACACTTTCAAACGCCGTTTATCAACTCATGGCGAACTTTAATTATTGGAAAATATCAGGGCTGCGGAGTCGTAAAATAAATTTTTCGACTCCGACTCCGACTCCGACTCCTTAAATTCAAATTTGGATTTTCGACTCCGACTCCGACTCCGACTCCATAAACAAAAATTTCGACTCGACTCCGACTCACTTAAACAAAAATTTTCGACTCCGACTCCGACTCCACTTAAACAAAAAATTTCGACTCCGACTCCGACTCCGACTCTAGCAGTCAAATTCAAAATTTCGACTGACTCAGATTAGTGCTAGGGGTTACAGTAACATTTTTAGTTTCAACAATTTTTTTTTCGCTTGCTTTTGAGAATAAAAAAATATACCATTTTTCTAATGAATCTAATCTCCAAATGCTATACGGTAAAGTACCGTAAAGACATAAGGATGCAGGCTCAACACATGACAAACAAATATATTTCAGTTTCGGAAACAAATGTATAACGTAATTATAATGCAAATTATTTTTATTTTTATTGTAAAACATATTATAAAATTAACAGTTTAATACTTTGTTTCAATAATAATAATAATAATAATAATAATAATAATAATAATAATAATAATAATAATAATAATAATAATAATAATAATAATAATAATAATAATAATAATAATAATAATAATAATAATAATAATAATAATAATGATAATAATAATAATAGTAAAAATAATAATAATAATAATAATAATAATAATAATAATAATAATAATAATAATAATAATAATAATAATAATAATAATAATAATAATAATAAATCGCTTATGAAATAAAAAACAAAAGAATTTCTGACAAAATTAAAAGAACTGGATTTTATAATTTAGGATATATATATATATATATATATATATATATATATATATATATATATATATATATATATACAAAAATTATAAAAAAATATATATATATATATATATATATATATATATATATGGATTGCCTAAAATACACAAAAACTCAGAAAATTCACCTTTGAGACCTGTAATATCTATGTGCTGAACGGTTACACACGAAATTGCCCAATATCTGAACAGCATTATCTGACCATATCTTAATAACTCTTTCATAGTTAAATCAAATAATGAAACATTATGTAAATTATCAAACTTAAAACTTGAAGCCACTAATATATTCGCCTCACTTGATGTAAAATCTTTGTTCATAAATGTACCAGTTCTTGATACGATTGACATAATAATTAACGAAGTGTATCACACAAATAACCTACCCCCACCAGATATATCAGAACAATATATGAGGAACCTTTTATTAATTTGTTGTACTCAAACACCGTTTAAATTTAAAGAAAACATATATCTACAAACTGATGGAGTGCCGATGGGCTCACCACTTGGACCTACATTTGCTGACTTCTATATGTTCAATCTGGAAAAACAAAATCCTTCGTGAAACAAACAACTTTAACCCCGTATTTTACATAAGGTATGTCGACGACATGCTTAAAATTCACATACGAAACTTAGGTTAATAATGCTATCTGTTTTTTAGACATCAAAATCAATGTTAATTCTGACGGCTCATAATCTATAGGCATACATGTCAAACCCACTGATAATGGTCTGAATATGAACTGTGGATCCTATTCACCGACTATTTACAAAGAATCTATTGTAAAAATTTTAGTTTACAGAGCATACAACCTATGTTCAACTTGGAAAACTTTTGATGAAGAAATTTGCCGCATTAAGTAAAATTTAATTAGCTGTGATCATCCACAATATTCAGTTGAAAATTTAATTAATAAAACCCTTACAAAATTATATAATAAAGAAAGTAAAAATAATTAGAAAAATTCGATAAATTTCTTCTTCAAAACTTCCAATGCTATAGGCTTCAATAAGGAAGAGAATTGCCTTCGTAATATTTTGAATTCTCATCTCAAAACTAAAGCACCTCAAAAATTAAAGTCAGACTATACCATAAGTCCAAACAACTGACATCTTCCTTTAGCACAAGAGATGATTTGCCCGACAACCATCACGCTGTGTACCAATTTAACTGCCCTGAGTTAGACTGTACGTCGACATATATTGGTTACACGAAGAATAGATTGTCGGACAGGGCATATCAACATCTCTACAGTCCCAGCAAAATCTTTGAACATTTCAATATGGCACATGGTCAATCAACTATTAGTAATATTTCTAAACACTTCACAATATTATACGGATCGTGTGAAGTCCAGAAACTTAAAATTTTTCATCAAAACACGCAACCAGACATTAACATAAAATTTTATGTATTTATCAGTCAGACTCAATATCATTTGATTTACTTATTATATATCAATTTAAAGACTCATTCGCTTACAAGAAATAATCCTCTAAAGATGTCTCAAGTATAGAGACGAAACGCGTCGGGAAATCTATGTAAATATATCTTCTTCTTCTCCTGTATATTATTTTCAAAGATTATTTAAGGAAATTAAATTATGTACAAAAATAAATATTTAGAACGTTGGAAATAAAATCAAAAACTTTTATAATAATAATAATAATAATAATAATAATAATAATAATAATAATAATAATAATAATAATAATAATAATAATAATAATAATAATAATAATAATAATAATAATAATAATAATAATAATAATAATAATATTAATAATAATAATAATAATAATAATATTAATAATAATAATATTAATAATAATAATAATAATAATAATAATAATAATAATAATAATAATAATAATAATAATAATAATAATAATAATAATAATAATAGTTCTGTAAAATTTTCAACTCTGACTCCGACTCAACTCCCTTACACAGGAATCTTCGACTCCGACTCCGACTCCGATCCACTTACACGAATCTTCGACTCCGGCCCGACTCCACTTGCGCAGAGTTTCGACTCCGACTCGGTAAAATTGCGACTCCACGACTCCGACTCCGACTCCGCAGCCCTGGAAAATATAACTGGTTTTCCAAACTTTGATGGATTTCATGTATGCCTCTGATCTTTTCAGCCAAAACGATATATATATATATATATATATATATATATATATATATATATATATATATATATATATATATATATATATATATATATATATATATATATATATATATATATATATATATATATATATGTGTATATATATAACGATAATAAATGCACCAACGACATTTAATTTTACATAGATTAAAACCCAGGTGAAAATACAGGGTTCAATAAAATCATATAAAAGAAACAAGCTATTATTACCAACTGATTACAACAAAAAGTTAAAAACATTAAACATTAAGATACAAAGTAAAATAATAAAAAAAGGAGTCGGCATCTATATAAAATAAAAATTGAGACTAACTGACAGAAGATTTAACGGAAGCCAAAAAGGTTAATAAACAAGGCAATATAAGGAATTTATATGACCAAATTTAAATACATAAAACCTGTCCAATGAATCAATCAATTTCTGGCGTTTGGGGTACAACTTAATATTATTGTATTGGGCTAATTTTTGAAGACAATATCTTTATTTAAAATGAAATAATTCTGAGGGGGGGGGGGATGTAGGATGTTTTTCCATAATCAAGAAATAAGAGCCACCCTAATATATATATATATATATATATATATATATATATATATATATATATATATATATATATATATATATATATATATATATATATATATATATATATATATATATATATATATATATATATATATATATATATATATATATATATATATTGAGAGAAGAGAGAGAGAGAGAGAGAGAGAGAGAGAGAGAGAGAGAGAGAGAGAGAGAGAGAGAGAGAGAGAGAGAGAGAGACTCCTACACAAACTTTCTACTTTTCAAACTATATTTTAATATGAATAAAATAAATAACGAAGTTTTATCAAGAGCGCTTGCAAATATTAATTGACATTTGAATTCAATAATGATGATCTAAATTAAAAAAATCTGCACGTGTCATTTTTGTGCTGTAAATTAAATTCACTATTTTATTGTCCATTTTTTTATGGTAATATCTACAAGTGGGTTAACGACTAACAATTCAACTACGGAGTCTTTTTACACAGATTCGAAGTTGATGGGTCTTTTAACACAAGGAAATAACAATTGAAAGTTTACGCGTTCATAATTCAAATTTCCTTTGATGTGGTGATAATAAAATGAAAGGAAAATTCTTAGTAAAAACTAATATTGAATTGTTTTCCAAACCATCGCTAATATTGTTGAACGAATTTATGACAATTTAGTGATTTTATATTTCAAAAAAGATCAACAACGTAAAATAAATTTAAAATAAAGCAAACTTGTTATAACAGCTAAATTAGCATTTCATTGTCCTTTTCATAATATTTGCTTTGATCTTTGTCACTCATTTAGCTTTACAAATAGTTATTTTACATAATTTCCTGTAAAAGTAATGAAAAAAAGTTTAGACTGAATCAAACAAGTAATTTTTGTTTAAATTAACCGTTTAATTCAGTTCAAAAGTTTGAAAAATTTAATTAATAATAAAAAATAAATTATATTGCATATAAATTTGCTTAAAGATCAAGAGTAAAAATTTAAGTGCGATTATATGACACTTGAAAACTGGCAACAACGATAGAATGACTCATAAATAAAATAGTTAAATTCTCAAATAGACCTATAAAAAAATTATATATATATATATATATATATTATATATATATATATTATTTTATAAATATATATAAAATAAATATATATATAAATATATATATATATATATATATATATATATATATATATATATATATATATATATATATATATATATATATATAAAAATAAAATACAACCAAATAATAAATAAGTAAAGGAAAATTGGCGAACATTTTTGGACATTTTCAAGCCAATTGAAGAGATAAAAATATTAATTAACTAAAGGTAAAAGCTATAACGAGACCTGCTCCAAAGAGAACAGGTTAAAACAAGCTTGTTTTAACTATTCTCTTTGGAACTGATCTCCTTTTTTAGCTTTTTACCATCTAACTTTTTATTTCTTATTTTGGCTTGAAGAGGCACTTTATCCGAAAACGTTCGTCAATATTCCTTTATTCATTGTTGAATTATTTTAATAATTTCTAATTTGCAGTTATTGCAATTTTATTATTATTATTATTATTATTATTATTATTATTATTATTATTATTATTATTATTATTATTATTATTATTTATATATATATATATATATAAATATATATATATAATATATATTATATATATACGGTTATATATATATATATATTATATATATTTTTTTTTCTATTTTGTTATTTTATATATATTATATATATATATATATATATATATATATATATATATATATATATATATATATATATATATATATATATATATATATATATATATATATATATATATATATATAATATATATATATATATAAATATATATATATATATATATAAATATATAATACGGTATATATATACGGTATATATATATATATATTAAATAGAATAATATATATATTATATATATATATATATTATATATATATATATATATATATATATATTATATTATATATATATATAATATTTTAGGGATGCACCGGATCTCCAGCTCCGGCTCCGCTCCGGCTCCGGCTCCGGTCGGAGGTCCGGCCTTTTTAAAGATCTCCGCTTCCGGCCGGAGACCCCACTAGTCTCCGGCTTCTCCGGCCGGAGAACCTATATTTTAAGTAGTTTGAAAATAAAATAGTTATAATATTTGAAAGTAATAATGAGACATTTAATGAAATAAATTTATTAGAGAACTGATTCATCAAAAAGCTGTAAAAAAGATTGTTTTAATATTTTTTGTTGTAGTGATATATTAAGTCAAACTAATAATAATATTATAACTATAATAATATATAATTATATAAATAGGGCCTATATGACACCATTTATTAAATTGACTAATTATTTTTAAACAACTTAAAAGGTTTGATATCCAAAATGACTACCCTTAACAAAAAATACCCTTTGATAAATCTAGCTTTAAAAATAAAAATACAGAAATAGGTAAATGGAAATTGTAAATGAAAACTTTTAAAACTACATGCCATATCTGACCAAAAGACTAAAAAAATTATGATATAGTATATTGGAATCTTAAGAATTAAGTTGAAGAGCTTTTAAGTATTTAACAAACTAAACATTTGAACACTTATTAATATATATATTTATATATATATATATATATATAATATTATATAATGATATATATATATATATATTATATATTTATATATATATATATATATATATATATATATATATAATATATATATATAATATAAAAAATGCATGTACCAGCTGTTATCGATACTGTATAGAGTATCACAATAGAATTTTTTGAGAAATTTAAATTATATTGTTAAACACAAAGTCAGTGAAAGGAAAGTTAAATAGCTTATGCATTTCTATTTAGGTAGCCATTCTCTAATATTTAAAATCAAATGCTCTTAAATTATGCTTAAGAAACAGGAGCTGATAAGCTAGATAATTCCTTTTACTTGTATAAATATTTCCTGCTTGGCTAAACATTCTCTCGCTAAATACACTTGAAGGTGGAGCAGAGAGATATTTCCTAGCTAATTCGTAGATGCAATCAGGATAAAGAGCTTTTCTTTCTTTCCACCATAACAGTGCAGCATCCGATTTTCGTTCATAAGTGGTGCTGCAAAATATTTATCCACACGTAGTTTGAATAGTATTTCTAAATTCATTGTTGTTTTTCTCTCACTTGCTGCTTCTACGTTTGCATTTTTACTTTTTTCTCCTTTGATCAGTTCCACGTGGTTTGATGTATCTGAGTATTCTTCATTTTGTTCTGAAGATTTTTCTTGTAGCATGTCATCAAAGCACTTCCAGAAAATTTAATGGGTTTCCTTCTCAATATCTGCCGTTTCATTTTCAGATTCTTCATGTGAATTTGTATGAGACTGATCATTTTGATCATCATTTTGTTCATCAGAATCTGAACTTTTGTTCATCTGAAATCTGAGGCTTTTATAAAAAGTTTTACTTCTTCTTTGAGCATAAATTTTATTTTATTCTGATCAATAATATCAAAGGGAGCTAATTTGTTTTGTGGATTTAGAACTGTTGCAAGTACATAAAGTTTCTTCTCTTTAATGGTACCAAAACGTTCAGAAACAGAATTAAAAGTTTTCATCTTCATAGTTTTTACACCGCTATCCTTCCAAGTTTTTGCTTAATATTTTTGCAATGCATTAACTGCAGGTATTACAAAAGATAAATCTACATCATCATCACTCGCTCTTTTAGTTAATTCTTCAAATGGTTGTAGCAATCTAATTATATTCTCCTAGCTTCAGTATTTGGATTTAAGATATCTAGATTGTTTTTCGAATTTGAAGAATATATAGTAATTGAAAATTTTTGCTCTATAATCCTTTGCAGCATATAATATGATGAATTCCATCTTGTTTCCACATCTTGGATAAGCTTGTGTATTGGCAAATTTTGAGATTTTTGAATTTAAGTTAACTTAGTTGTAGCAATTCGTGATCTACTAAAATGACCTACAATTTTTCTACATAAAGTAATTAAATCTTTAATTTATTTTTTTTGAGAAAATATAGCATCATGTATTACTAGCTGTAAGGAATGAATAAAACACGTTTCATTTATAACACCTGTCGCTCTTATACCTTTTGCAATGTTTGGTGCATTATCTGTTAGGACAACATGAATATTTTCTTTCTTTTAAATCCCAGCTCTTAAGTATTTCCTCACTTTTTAGATATATATTTTCTTCTGAATGAGAAACACTAAAACTACTGACTTGAAATGTTCCACTTTTCCTTTGAAAATCTTTATCAATCCAAAGCCCTGATATACTTATAAAGCATGCATTCAGTAATAGGGTTGTTAAATTTTGGAATGGTTTGAAACAGGAGGTTGTTGAGTGTGACTCGACTGCAACATTTAAGAAAGGGTTGGATAGGTATATTGGATGCGTTGGGTATCATATAACATATTTAGACGAAGCCAAATTGGCAGGTTTTTAGTTACAGTAGTTATTAATGTTAGACTGCATGTGTGACCATAACTTAGTTATTAATGCATGTGGATGGTTTGGGTATCATTTATAGCTATCAGTGGCGGCTTTTGGGGGTAGGCAGAGTAGGCAACGCCTACTTGCCTTAGTGAACCCCAAAAATATTAAAAAGTCAGTATATATATATATATATATATATATATATATATATATATATATAATATATATATATATATATATATATATATATATATATATATATATATATATATTATATGTAATGATTTCGTTCTAAGGCTAGCTTTAAGATGCCGGCATCAATTTCTACTCGATTCCTTTTTTAATAGTACGATTGGTTGGCAATTGGTTAAATTCTCGAGTCAAAAAATAGTTCCTTATTCTCTAAGGTTAGGCAACTTTGGATGTGCCTGACGGTCAGTATCAATCATTTTTTTTTTAATAGATCCCCATTTAAAATGCATTAGCAAGAAATAATAATAATATTATTATAACATAATTATAATAATTAACTAATCAATAATTTTTTATGCTACTGATCATCTCTTATATCGACTTATTTAATTCAATTCATAATCCATTTATATAATTATTGACTCATTCTGAGAATCGAAGAAAACGCGTTTGACATCAAATTCTTTCTCGGCACGATATAGGTTGCCTCTTGACTCAAAACCAGTGCTAGATTCATGTTATTAATAATAAAGATTGTGTGTGGAGTTCTATTTAATAATACGCTTTTCATATTTTTATTACTGATTTTGTGTGTTTTTAATAAAATGAGCTGTTAGTTTTGTAAATACGGAAATATTGGAATTTCGATTTAAGTTTCTTTAAAAATTACTAAATTCTTTTTTCGAGTGTTGTAAGCCTATTGAAATTCAAATGTTAGAAAATGTGCAACAGTTGGGTGATTCATATATGAATATATCCATTCTCTTGCATTGTCGCTAGTATATATATATATAATTAATATACTATATTATATATAAATATATATATTATACATATATATATATATTATATATATATATATATATATATATATATATTATATATATATATAGAAAGAAAAAATAATACAGAAATTTGCTGCAAGAAAAGAAAGAAAAATTGATCTTCTTTATATATATATATATATATATATATATATATATATATATATATATAATATATATATTATATATATATATATATATATAATTATATATAATAATATATATATATATTATATATATATATATAATATATAATATATAATATATATATATATATATATGTAATTTTTGCCTACTCAAGAATTTTGACCACGAGCCGCCACTGATAGCTATATCATTATTGTTTGACTAAGCCAAATTGGTGGATTTTTAGTTACAGTATTTTGACAAGCCTAGGGTGCTTTGTGGATTTTGCATGAGCATGTTGGGTTAGTGCCTTGATTGGGACAGTCTCGATAGGCCCATGTGGCTTCATACTGTCTCTATATTTCTAATGACATACTTATAAAGCTTTCATTGTTATATGAGCAAGTCCTATATATATATATATATATATTATGATATATATATATATATATATAATATATATTATATTATATATATATAATATATATATATATATTATATATATATATATATATATATATATATATATATACATATATAGAAGTTAGTATAAATGGAAATTTTATTCTCCGGCCTCCAGCCAAAATTACTCTCCGGTGCATCTCTAAATATTATATATAATATATATGATATATATATATGTAATATATATATTAATACATATGTATATTAGATATATTATATATATTATTATATATATCTATATATATTATATATTATATGTATATATATTATAATATATATATATATATATATATATATATATATATATATATATATATATATATATGTTTTTTTTTATATATATAAAATGATATATATATATACTATATATATATAATATATATATATATATATATATATCGGAATTCAGTTTTGAATACAAAACAACATTTTGAAATCAACATGTGTGGCAATATGTTTATAAAATCTTTACAAGTTTCAACAGACCACATCCTCTACTCGCTTCCCACGATCTCAATTCTGAATCATACAAGAAAACATTTTCATTTGAACAAACAAACCTCGCTTAGAAACTGCATACACAATGCATATATGCCTTAAAAGACTCTTCCACTAAGACTTAAAATTCTCTCACAAGACGATAACCTTGTTTTGTTAGCTTCGTACAAAACCAAAACAATTTCATTCTCGAACGTTCTTTTACTAAATAGATCGTGCTAACTTTGCAAAACAAAACTCCCCCTTGCATTTTCCATTCCCTCACGATAGGAAAGGATCGAGGTTGGCTCACAAAATCTTAGTGAAGCTACTTCATTCGTCTTGCTAAAGCCAAGCCAAGCGTTTGTTCTTATAAAAGGATACGAAAGGATAGAGTGAAAGTAGAGTGCGTCTTTTGCTTGAAGCAAGAAAAAAAATATATTCTCCCAAAGTTACTTTTACCTACCCAAACCCTTGTGTATTCTATAAAAACATTTGGTATGTACAAGCTATATAGGGTATATATATTATATATATATTATATATATAATATATATATATATATACTATATATATTATATATATATATATATATATACTTATATATTTGTACATACATTCTTTTTACCATTTCACATACTTTTATTTTAATGTATATTTTTCCCTTTGAAATATAAAAACAGGCAGTATTTATTTATGCGGGTGCATAAATCATTTTCCATGGCTCCATAAGATTCTACTTGAAGTTTAGTGAAGGTAAATTGGCATTCTAATTTAATACGTATTATTTGTAACTCCAAATTTAATTGAGTTTATTTTATAAGTATTTTAACACATGTGGAAAAATGTCATTTAAAATACTTCCATATTTTCATTCATTTTTATAATAAACATATTGTGGTTTTAATTGGTGTTATATATTAAATTAATTATTATATTAAATTAATTATTATATTGCAATTACTTTGTTAATGAGTGCAACAATTTTATAATGATATATATATTACTTTTATAAATATATTCAATTTATTAATTTTGTAAAGTTCTGATACATGACTTTAACTCCGCATTATTGTACTGTAATTTGTGGGGACATTTCATTTATTTCGAAATTCTTTGTTTTGAAACAGGTTGTGTGTTGGGATTGGGTTCATTGTCAGAACTCAGCCTTGTGTGGATTGGGTCCCATGTTGGGACGAATTTGTTGTTGAATTTATGTTCCGAGGTCTTAAATGCTTCCTAAAATAAACGAGTAAAAGGCAAGACTTTTATTCATGATAACCCCTCAAAGTAGAGAGTGTCATCGGATAGCTTCCAAAAACAAACTTCTCTATAACTGTCGCCCTAGCCGAGGATGAAATTCTGGCCTTCCACAATTGCCAGAATTGAATGGAATCTTCGTAGTAGTCAGATGCAAACAGCGCAACAGCCAGCCCAAACAACAACCACCCACAACCTTCACTAAGGAGCCAATACATGGAAACAAGGTATACAAGTAAGACTTTCTAATTAAAAAATACATTTTTTTTAATTTAATTTAAAGGGAAGAGTTTCCCCAGCTGAACAGTCAACGGTCGAGAGACAGTCTCTCCCATTACTCAGCAAGCAGCCAAGCGGAGGAAAGGGTCCTCCCACAACAGCTTCACAAAGGAAGCTCCTAGCCAAGCGGAGGAAAGGGTCCTCCCACAACAGCTTCACAAAGGAAGCCCCTAGCCAAGCGGAGAAAAGGGTTCTCCATAACATAGAAAAGAAAAAAAAAAAAAAAAATCTTTCTTACCCCTTCCCCCCCCCATTGAAATATACAAACATTTTAAAAGTTGCGCGCGCAACACTATTAAAAATAAATGATACAATTGTTATAATTAAAATATTTTCTTTTGCATGCTTATGTAAAAAAGGTTGTCAAAAATATTTTAATTTTAAGTATTTTTATTTTTTGAGTGATCATTCATAAATTGGTTTTTATGTAGTTGATAAGATGTTTTATATTTTACAGCTTTGGTTCCAGAAAAGTGTATAATTTTAAAGGGTATTTTAAGTGTGGTATATTATTGTCAGAGTTGACAAAAAATTTGTGTAAAGTGCTAATTTTAAGTTGATAACGAGTAGAAGTAAGTCTTATCAATATTGATTTTCCAAACTGTGTTTACTTTTTTTTAGACACTTTCTCTTTAATTAACCTTCCATTCTCTAAACTTTAGTAAAGTACTAATACTCACTCAATATATATATATATTATATATATATATATATATATAAATATATATATAATATATACTATATATTATTATATATATAATAATATATATATATATATATTATATATATATATAGATATATATTATATATTATTATATATATATATATATGGAAAGGGAATAAGAGAGGGAGGGAGAAAGAATTGAACAAACAGACACAGACCGATTGGACAAAAAGTTACGCATAAACACACACACACACCCATACCCACTCGCGCATGCGTAGAGAAGCTTATAACACACATCTGAAGGTCAAACGTAAACGTAGCGAACGAGAGAAACATAGAAATGAAAAGATTATAGATATTGTCATTTCTATTTTATTCCGTTTAGAAATTTTATTTCACGTTTTAAGTCCAGCCGTATATATATAATTATTAATACGAGATAATATATATATACAGGGGAACGTTTAGTAGCTTTTTGGGGAAATATAGTAGTTTTTTTTTTTTTTTTTTTTAAAGATTAAAAGTAATACTTTTTCTTTTCGTAGGCCAGCTTATATATATATATATATATAAATACAGTCAACGAGACTGCAGCTTTTTTTTTTTAAGGCAAGCATATATATATACAGTCAACGAGACTGCAGTGTTTTTTTTTAAAGCAAGCATATATATATATAGTACAGTTATTATATCTATACAGAGATATATATATATATATATATATATATATATAATCATATATATATATATATATATATATATATATATTTATAATATATATATATGATTTATATAATATATATATATAATTTTATAAGTCAGCGAGTATCTCTTAATAAGTGTCTTTATTAGAAAGTTTTGGCAAATCGAACAAGACTAAGTGTCTTGAGGGTTTTATGATTACATTTTTTAAATCGTTTTTTTATATGGTTTTAGAGAGAGAGAAATAAAAAATCTTCTCATCTCGAGAAGCTTACGTAGTTATGTTTCTTTAAACGTTAACCATTAAAGAAGAGATTTTTTGTAAGTTTTATTTTTAAGACGAAGCGTAAATATTAAATTTAAACAGTGATTTTTGTGGTGGCGTTTTAATTTTAATTAACTTCATTTTTTTACGAGGTAAGTTTTGGGGCCAGCCTTCTATAAAGGCATTCATGCATTGTAATAAGTAATTATAACAGCTTATTGGAAAATATTAACATTTTTGATTACATAAACAAGCAATTTCATCGATGAAACCTTAAAAAAAAAAATTATATTTTATTCTATATTATCCTAATTAATACGCACCCATTATATACTATTCATAATTTTAGATTCGAGGAAGCTTCGTGTGATGGACCCTTTGAAATCCGTAACATTACTTGCCCGAGAACAATTAAAAGTTGCCAAATAGTAATTTAAGTTTACGTTTGGAGAAACTTATTTTTTCTTTTTATATTCCTTTTTTTAGGGGGTTTGAGCCGACGGAGGGAGCAGAGGGGGGGACGAAGTCCCCCCCGTCGTCCCCCGGTAGGCCGAAAAACCCCGACTCTTGCCCACGTTCTTGTTTACGCCGTGGGAATTCTTTAGTGAAAAAAGAAAAAAATTCACTTTGGCATTTTTAGCCACACTAAAAAGTAAGCGAGCTTCTTCGTTTTATCAGAAAACGGCAATATCATACAAGTTTTTTTCAAACATTTTTTAAACTATTTTAAATTTTTCAAAGCGTTATTTTTAATTTTTTTTTTTTTTAAATTTCATTGGTAAAAAAGTCTCCTGATTAATAAATGTTAGTTATTTTTCCCTGTACCTGTTAGGGTTTTTTTTTGTTAAGTGCATGTTGCTTCCTGGAGGCTGACCTATATATTGATTTTTTCTAAAAAAAAAAAAAAAAAAATTGTTTTGTCCCCTTTGAGAGATGGCCGACGAAGCCCGTTTCAGATGATGAAGAGGTGATTAGAGATAGAAGAGAGAATGAAGGAGATTTCGAAGGTGATGAGGAAGAAACCGAATTAATTCGGAAGCAAAAGGCAAGAAGAATCAGTAAAAAATAAACAGAGGGGACAGCTCCCTCCAGGAGAGGTACCCCCTAGACTCAGCCTTGCACCTAATTTCTCTCTAAAACCCAATCCTCGAGCAGAAGAGACTGCCCGGAGGGACATCGATCAAAGATTTTCTCAGCAATCAACTCTCTCAGACAACACAATAAACCCATCAGCGAGGCCAGGTACAGAACCCTGACACGACTCACCGAAGATCCCAGGCGAATTGGAGCGGTGAGGGTAATTATTACGCCCGTAACTTAAATAGGAACACATGGGAAAGCACAGTAAACTCTCCCATGATTCAGCCAGGTTTAGACAGTCGATCATTCGACCCCAACCAGATTTGGGGACAGGGCCCCGCTCCCACCGAGCACACGACGACGCAGCCACAGCAAGGGAACGTCCCTTGGGGATGGTCTGGTGGACATCAAAGCAAGATGTATGCCCTTCTCTCAGGTACAGAGCAGAACAGGGTCAAGGCACCCATATTTTTGGGCCCGGGGGCCCAGGGTATAAGGTTAATTGTGCAGCATCTCAGTCCCAATCCTAGCCCTCTCTATAATCCAATGCAAACTTAATTCTAAGACATACAGACCTATTCCGAGATATTACCGGAAGTGAATCTCAATATCTGTTTGGATTTTAATCTGAATAAACAAGGTTTGGCAAGGGTATTAGCTTTAACCCGAATAACGTTTTCCACGCTACAATGAGAGATTGGGCAATAGGCGTCCCAGGCCCGGGATAAAGAATAAGGGAAAAATATAATCACTTCGCAATAGTTTCGAATGATAATCTAATCTGGCAAATCCGAATCAGCCAACTCCTTCACGCAACTAGCGGTCTTGTACACGATCCGACCTCTCTCGTAGTTTTGCACAATAAGGTTTGGAAGATTTTTCCATCTCTTGTATTACGTCAATACTTATTCTTTTAAACAACTCAGACAAACAAATAGACTATTCACGATTTTTTTGAATCTTACTCCTTTGGTGTTTATTTCTTAATTTTCAAGTTAGAGACAATAATTGACATGAAAATTTTTTATGCTTTTGTTTTGAAATTAAAAATACTAACCTTATGGAAGTATCAAGTGAAACTCTGCGAGATTGACGCCACAGCAGGCTTTATTCCAAGCATCATAAATAATCATGGTATACTACCAAAGTATTTAGAGAAATGTGAGAGATAGGAGAGATGGTGAAAGACTAAGGGAAAAAATTTTGAAAGTCTTTGATGCAAACATAAGCATAGTAGAGCTATTAGAGAGATTTGCACAAATTTCCAGAGGAGCTTTATTCAAAGTTATTAATCAAAAAAGACAGACAGAGAATAGAACTACTAAAGTGTTTATGGCCAGAGGTGAGCCAGAAGGCCAAAGAACGACTGAGAATGGTAATTCTCAAAGGAGATCGAAGAGATCCTCCTACAGACCGAAATATGAGGCTAAAGAAAAGAAAGAAGTTAAGACAGAATTTGTTTCCCGAAAGAACGGAGGAGTTTTTAAGAGGTTATCCGAAGAAGAGCTAAGGAAGCACGACTGGTGTTTTGAATGCGATGCGTAGGGCACTCCGGAAAGACATGCAATTGGAATTCCCCATACTGCCGCTATTGTAGGAAATCACACCGGAGAAAAACAACCGCCGCTTGTAAGGATGCACCTCCGTGGAGACCTACCCCCGACGTAGATCAAATGGTAATCCCCTTTAACAGTGCAGAAGATTTCGAGAGGAACTTAAAAGCAAAAGAAGGGAACCAGAAAAGTCAAAGGACTTCCGCCAGTAATAAAGAGGAATACGAACCTCACGTGAAGAAAAATACGAGAGTTTATCTAGCCCAAGGACAACCGCCTGGATACAGATCCTTAGCGAGAAGAGGAAAGAGGTAAAGAAGAAGACGTACGAAGAATGCGAACTATGTAAGCACTTTCGCCGCCCCCAGAGTTGCGATTTCATTAAGATTATAATTTATATATAAATATATATTATATAATATATATATATATATATATATTATATAGAGCCGGTCTTTTGAGTTGTAAGATGTGTGACATGACGTGGTTACTATATTTTAAATGGCTAGTTGTTTCATTCTTTCTAATTTATTAATATCGGTCCTAGAATAAAGGTTTTATGTATGTGTGCGCGAACACATATCTGGATAACCGTGCTTGTAAGCAAGAAGCTCGGCCCAGAACAGCTAACAGTTTAAGTGAAAAGCCAACAAATTTCTGTAAGCAAATTTTTTGGCAATTTCGAACAAATTTCAGCCGCAGCAATATATCCATTGATCATTTTCCGGTTTGGGGATTGTAATAGTGGAGGAAAATAGCTGTTTTAAGTAAACCAGGTCGACAGTGCCTTTTTCTCAAAAGCATCCCTTCGCTCTTGAAAGTAACAAGAAAATTAGATTAAGAGTGAGAAGATGTTTTAGCCATATATATTATATCATAATTTAATATAATAATATAATTATATATATATATTTATGGAATATTTATTACTATTAATATACATAAGAGGTATTAATGGATATATATTACTATATATATGATATTTAAATCATTAGGAGGGTGAAGCATGGATTTCCTACCATAAACAGAGACATTGAGTTATGCTTATCATCACTCTATTTTGACATAAGATGTACCTTAATGGCAGACGCTCTGATGATCAGTCACGTTCCTTTTTAGGGATTAGTTCTATACTTGTGGGCTCTCTCGAAAGTTTCCCCGGATCTGTTATTTCCCTCTTTCTTAAAAACTTGATAGACAATCAAAGCGGTCTTCTGGATTGTTCTAATTGATGCTGTATAACCCTGTTTTTTTGATATGTATTTTTTTCACGTTCACAGTTTTTTATGATAAAGGTTTTATGATTTTTTTCTACCTGAAACTGTCGAAGAAATTTCAAGAGAAGATCGCCTCTCTCGAGCGGCACCTAATCGTTTTCATACTTGTTATTTTAATTTATTTGAACTTGAATAGTGTGCCGAACGCGGAATAACTAAAAAGTAATCATAGCCTCCTGGTTGATTACCTGCAATCTCTCTCTCGTAAAGACTGCGTGATACATCTTTATTTATCTGTTTCTCTTCTGATGTTACATAAACAGTGTTCTAAGGTAGTTAACCGACCGAGTCTTCGAAAACGGAAAAGACTTAAGTTATTTCATCTCATCATGTCTGATGTTGCGTAATGGCGCTTGAAAGTTAGGTCTTTTATAAGGCCACCGTTCCAGTTTTTGGGTGATATCGCTTTTCCCCTGTGTTTTTTCTGAAGTATCCTAGAGTTACACCAGAGCCAGTCGTTCCTTCCTGACCTTACGTTTCTGCGAATGTTCCACGCCAGATGTACCATATGCCGTTGTTTACTCTATTGCTCTTCCTTACTAGTTATTCCGCTCTTCATCTTTTAATTTTTAATATAATCCTTTTAACAAACTAAAGGTTTTTAACAATCACAGTTTTCATTTCATAAACTTCGTAAAATGGAGAACTCACCAAGATTGAGACAGCCTCTCCTAAAGCAGATAGAGTAAGGAATTTATACCTCCGTTATTCTTCCTAACAAGCGTCTTGTTTTTAAAAGAACGTTCCAGTGAAAGATTTTTGATGATAACTCATTTTTCCTTTTTGATTTTTTTTTTGCTCTTTTAAGATTAGTCGAAAGTATCTATTTTTTAAGAGTAAAGCTTTCAAAGAATTTTCCGATGAACCGTCTTTTATGTATATATCAGAAATCTTTCAGATTTGGTAACACGCTTTTTTTCCTTTTGCTCTCTTGATATGTTTAAAATAATCAAATTTAATTTTTCAAATAACCTAGTTTTTCTACCACTGAGAAACTTTTGCCAAACGTTTAATTTCTTTTGAAGCATCAAAGGAAGAAACGAAAAGCATTTAGTTTTGAACTTAAAGCATAAGCTTGTTTATATTATTCAAGATTAGTCCCCGCAATTAGCTTTTCATAGTTTATAATCGCGCTTTATTTTTTTTTAACATAAATGTGTTTCGCTCAGAGGGGGAACAACCATTTTTTAAAAAATAAAAATAGTATACCAAAAAATAAAATCCAGTAAAAATCTTTCTTTTTTATATATGGAAAACAAATATAGCTTTTATTTAACTTTTTGCACAAGTCTTGTTACCGTTTTACATTTTCCTAGTAATTTTTAAAGAAGAGTTTTTAGCTTCACTTTTTTAGTATTTTTAGAAGCTTCACTTCTTTTAGTATTTTTAAGAAGAAGTTTTTTTGCTTCAATTTTTTTTTGTATTTTTAAGAAGTTTTTAGTTTTTAGAAGATAATTTGTTTTAATTTCTTTTAATTTTTAGAAGAATATTCTTAGCATTGAAATTCTATGGCACAATTAAGTCAGTAACTGTTTTGTTTTAACTAACCATTAACTTTAATGTCTACCATTTTGTTTTGATTAATCTTAAAGTCTGATCTGATCATTTGATTAATCTGGCGACCATTTAATTATTAGAAAACTAACCTTTGTTTTATTAAGTACTGATCTAATATTTTTCTTCTTTTTAGTAGTTGATATCAATTTCGCGATAGATATTAACAATTATTAACATTGCTTTAATTTACATGTATTAACCTTTTAAATTAGGCCCAAAGCAACGTAAAGTACCTACAAATTAACACCGCCTCTAATAAAATATGTTTTTAAAAAACTCTTTCAACATCTTAAGAAAGAAAAACCGCGTTTTTTGAGAGTGACCTTTAGGAGTACGTTTTCGGACTACCATTGCACCACTGGGTATTCCCACTTATACCAAATTTTTTAGAATCACACTACAACATCCGAAATCTATTATTTATCTCTCAGACACCAGACTTGTCTTGTTTTCTACCTTGTTTTTAACCTCTATTCAGAAGTTTTAGCATCGTAACCCTCTTCTCGGATACAGTTCTTCTTCATTTCTTCCGAATCTTGCTAACTCAACCATGTTCCCCTTCACTCCTGGATAAGACTTCCGTCGAGTACTCACCTCATCTCCCATGGGAATTGCTAGACTATGTTGCTTTTCTTTTAAATCAGCAAATGCACACCCAATGTTTTCGATTATTCAATATCTTTCAGATAAAGATTTCCTTTCTTAAAGGGTGGTCCTTTATCGAATTCAGTTTTGTACCAAACAATATTTCTGGAAATCAACATCTGTGTGGCTCTACATATGTTTATAAAATCTTAAATCTTTACCAAGTTTCAACATGACCCACATCCTCTTACTTTCGCTTCCCCCACGCTCTCAAATTCTGAATCAATACAAGGAAAAATTTTCATTCGACAAAACCTCGCTTAGAAACTGCATACACAATGCATATATGCCTTAAAAGCCTCTTCCATTAAGAATTTAAAATTCTCTCACAAGACGATAACCTTGTTTTGTTAGCTTCGTACAAAACCAAAACAATTTC
>JABUQX010023281.1:0-7500 GCA_015478945.1 Trachelipus rathkii | reverse complement strand
TTAAATATATTAATATTAATTATATATTATAATATTAAATATAAATATATATTAATATATATATTTATATATTATATATATATATATTATTTATATATATTAATATATATATATATATATATTATTCATAATATTAATATATGTACAAGTTTATCAATAAAGTTAGTTGTAATAAATGAATAAAAATCTCGAGTTAACTTATGTACTTCGACACATTTCTAAGTGTAGTTACTATAGTATTTGTACTTGAACCCATGGTATGACACCCCTGATATATTATATTAATATTATATTAATTAATTAATATATTATATATATTATAATATATATATATATTATATTATATATATATATAATATATATCACTATATATATATATATTATAATATGAGATTAATTTATTATAATATATAATATATATATATATATATAATTAATTAAATATATTAATTTTTTTTTTTTTTTTGTAGGACGAATCCTTTACAAAAATATGCGTTTTTGATTTGGTACTTAAAAGAATAATTATCTTTATAATATACAGTATTATTTTAAAATATAACTGCATCGAGCAATATTTTCATTTATTAAAATTTATAATAATTTTAAAATTAATAACAATTTATATTACAAATAAGAATTATTCTTTTATATAACAATGGAATTGATGGAATTGATGATTATTTTGATTTTTTGCTTTTGTATATATATATATATTATTATATATTTTAATATATATATTATATTATTTATATTAATATATATATAATATAATAATATATATTATAAATATATATATATATATATATATTAATAATATATAATATATATATATATAATTATATATAATGTAATGTCTTTAATTATATATTATATATATATTATATATATAAGTGATTATATAGTGACCACTAGATTAAATCATATAGAATGAGTATAATCGGGTATATCCGTATTACGGTAGGTTCTATATAGGATTATATTACGAATATGATATATTAATTTTGAGGTATTAATATATCGGTATTCAGAGGTTTCGGTTAATCCTAGGTAGAATTATTTATGAATAGATAATATGAATATGTAGTTATATCCTATATATAGGTTATATCTAGTAATCTAGGTAATTAATACCCTATAGGTGTGGAGTAAAATTTTTGACACGAATATATATATAATACCCTCACCAAGTGGGCAAACCGTCAAATCGGAGAAAAGTGATCGAACGCGTTAATCCTTAAATTACCGATATCCTAAAACAAAAAAATTTACGCCTTATCATTAAAGCGTTTATCAGTAAAAAGAATGTAACTGAAGTTAACATTAATTTTTAACGTTAACCGTCTCAAAATATGTAGGAAAATAATAATAATAATTGTTAATTTCTCCATTTTTATTATATTGCCGGGTACTTATTCCTTACAATATATATTAAATTAATGATGATTTTGAAATGTCATTCAGAACTTAAATTATTATAGGCTTTGCACCTAGCAGAATACTTTGCCGCTAATTAATTGGCTAAAAGAATACTTCCAAATGCGATATAATAATCCTTATATTAATATACTTATATATAGTAAATATTTAATTACAAATAAAATAATATGATAATTACAACAACTATACTAATATGTTTTAATATAAAATATGATGTTATGTTATATTATTTTTTTATAATAATATATTAAGGTATAGTATGTGCCAACTTACAGTTTTAATTTACAAATATGTTTTTATTTTTTATATTAATTTAACAATGCTTATTTAGTGATATATCTTATATTTATTTTCAACTAGTTCATATAAAAAGAAGCAGTTTTCAAAGTAAACGAACTAAAGTAGTTTAATCGACTCATTTGAAAGGGCTATATCGTCACTATTTTTTTCTTTCATTGCGAACCAAATGAGTAAATTGATATATTACAGCATTAAGTAAATTTAATGCAATGTTTAACATTTACTTTCAAAGCGGGAGTATTATCTTATAACGGTTCTAAGAATAAACACCTTTTTGAGCCCATTGAGAGGAGCGTTTAGGAAATTTTGGGGAAAAATTGTTTGTATACTCTAGAGGATAAAATCGATGATAATACACTTGGTATTATTATAGCAAGTACGTAATAAATTAATCGTTAAATTAATGTTGTACACGTGGTTTAACTTGTGAATGGGTAGAGGTGTAAATATTTTAATCTCAACTTGGAATTTACATTAATGTACTTCAAGTTAATTAGTACCCTGTTTACTTCATTTCAAAAGTTTAACGAAAGCGTTAGAAGTTACGAAAAAATTAACGAGTTAATTACGGATTAATATTAGAGCGCGAATTAATAGATTCGCACCTTTTATATATATACGCATGATTTTTATATATTAGTAGTATTAGTATCAGATGAGTTATATTACGGTATATATTTATTCGGTAATCTGGATACCGTCTAGTTATATATATAATATGCAATAATCTATATATGATATAATGATATTAGCTTTTATACCGCTAATATAATATATATATACGTATAGAGGTAATTTATCCTTATTCTATAAGGTTGCTCTAATTCTGTGATTGCTGAATTTAGTATATATAATCAGATATTATTTAGGGATGTAATCGATAGTATCTTTGTTTTTATAACGGTAATCGTATCGGCAATTCGTCCATTTTTGGGTATCGGTAATCCGGATAACTGTATATTGGTTATATTTTGCCGATACTTTCTTGATATTTTGGTGAAGAACACTTAGATGAGAACACATACCTATGAGACGATTCAATAATCACTATGTAGACACAATAGAGATGTTTTTTATTTTTTTTTATTAAATTTATACTTTTTGACGCTGAATCACAGAAAATGAGAGGTGCGTTCTTGTTTTTCGTATCCATCGATAGTGTTGAGAGTTATTGGCAATATCTTAAGCCTTTCGGCATTTTTTAATGGTTTGTATGTTAATGTCCTCCGTAACACTTGTTATGGTTAACTTATTAATAATTTTTTTACTCAAATGAAAAGGTTTAAAATTTTAACGACTAGAAACTTATAAAAAACTTTTTACTTGATAGACTCTACATACTATATCCCAGAACCTATATACCCATATAAGTTCAAACTTGCATTATAATATCCATATAATCACTTGCTTACTTACGCATCTTGAGACATGAGGATTCGATGCTTTTTCCTCCTTTGTGAATCAATTTGGTTTCATCTATCAAAACACATATAAATCGCCCATCCATGAACACTAATCCTACATACGTCCCTGGTTTGCACCCATTTCCTATTGTTTGGGATATTCCCTGGCGGAAATCTTTTCACCATGTTTTCACTTGCATCATAAATTCTCTGCGAAAAAAAGTCCAAATGCGAGTGTGTAAATATATCGTCAACCTTTTTGGAGTTTGACATATACGGCCACACCATTTTGGGTTAATAACAATCAATAAGCATTTTTGTCAGCTGTTTTGTAATTTTTTGTGATCTTTTACATATTTTTTTTTATACACTATATCCTCTGAACTCACATATAATTACGGAATGCTATTATCAGGCATTCATTTTCCAATTAATGCGCTCATTTCTTTTCCTTCAATTTCAAGGATTTAAGCATTTTTAAGCATGTTTCAATGAGGTCATCATACCATCTTCAAGATAAGAAAAGAGAACACCGCCTGAGTAATTATAAAATATATATTATAATTACTATTCAGGGTGATATTTATACTATATCCACATAATGACTATTGATAATTATGATTATGAGTTTTTACCTAACCATAAAGTAAATATAATACCTCATATATATTATCGTAAGGGTCTACCTGTGTTTACCGGGCTATTATTTGCTAATAAACTAGTAAATAAATTTACCTGGAGGATATTTAGTTATATCATATAGTATAATATATTATAGCAATATAATTATCTATGATAAGCTTGCTAACGATGTCACATAAAAGTTTTGATGAAGAAACATCACGTTTCTTTCTTTATTTATAATTGTAAATTGGGAGCATTGTGTCATTATTAAACAGGTTTGTGATCACGTATCTTTAACAGAGAGGGGTAGGCGTAAAGGTTATTGATTCTTATATTTTTTCATATTACTAGTCGAACTGGGGCTCATCTGGATGAGGGAATATCATGGGTATGAAGAGATAAGTCCTAGCCATTTAACTTTTTTCATATCTATATTTGTTAATAGTTCAGTTTTCTTCTTTTCTTTCCCATCATGCTCTCTCAAATTAGCAGTCAATCGTAGTGATTCATTGGTTTCCTTGTACGCCAGGATTTCTGGAGATAAGCCAAAGGCATTGCTTTTTCTGTTTGTTGCCTCATTTAGCCATCCTTCTTGGGTTTGTTTTACAATTCGGTGGGCCATATAATCGAGATGCACGAGATTAATCTTATGTCACCAATGTGCAGGCATGGCGCGAAAATAGGCACTGGTACGTTCTTATTCTAATACTATAGGGATACGCACTTCACAGTTTATAAGTGAAAAAGAAATGAATGAAGCTTTTAGGCCTAACATATATCACACATACAAAAATGTAATCTGCCAACGTTTGAATTATGGCCAGACTACTTGCATTATATAATATGATATTTTATAGTGTTAGTGCGTATACCTTTCTTGAATATATTAAAAGGATAAGTTTAAGTTGGTACCTCAATGGCATATATATATATAGGTCCTTTATAATTATAAATATATATATATGCGCGTA
Organism: Trachelipus rathkii; assembly: GCA_015478945.1. NCBI lineage: Eukaryota > Metazoa > Arthropoda > Malacostraca > Isopoda > Trachelipodidae > Trachelipus > Trachelipus rathkii. Next base: position 2,765 of record JABUQX010023281.1, on the reverse strand, counting down.
GTATATACTTATAGAATATATTACTCTATGACAATATACTATACTCACTTATTCTCTATAATAGTATATATGGTTATTAGAGTAAGTAATATATTATTTATAGTTGAGAAATATAGTATATATATATAATTTATATATTATTTAATGTGATTACGAGTATATAAAAGGATATGAGTCCTAATTATACCGGTTATATATAAGGGCCTGTAAAGACTGTCGGGCTATCGAGAACTGTCCAATAGTTTAAGTTATTGATATTTAATATACATATATATATATATATATTAATGATTATGATATATATATACTTATATTGCTCACAGTTCCAGTGGTACCATTATTTTATATTATTTATGGTATAATAGCATGTTTCTTAGGTGCTAGTAGCACATCCCTTCATAGAAACATCCTTACAAGGAACTGCATCTTTACTCAGCGCGATGCCGGGGCTTAACGACACTACAAATAGAGATGCATTTTAATTATCTTTTTATTGACCCATCCCGTATGTGCATAATAAAACGGTTGTATGCTAAGAGCAGAACTAAAAAGACAAAATAATTTAGCCGTAATCTGCACATTAAAAACTGTATAGAAAACAATAAAAAGCACTAGAAACAAAAAAATATTTTTTTTCTTAACATTAGATGATAAACTATAACCGTGACAGCTGTAAAAAAAATGGTTCTAATAAGGAATTCCTTAACCTAGCTGAACCCCACAAATATATTTGGCATCTCGTACGGATTGAACGCAGCGTATCTAAGAATTTGCTTAATTGTGAGGAGTGAGCATAACTGAGGTGAGTTATTTTTGCTCTGGTAAGAAAAAAAAGATTCACCCAGAAGTGTGTTAAGGACCGCACCTCTATCAATTTGCCTTAACCCTGGGCGGAGTGAGCACTTGAAAGTGGAACGATGTGGCTTCTTCAGCAGAATAAATCCTACTGAAGATGAAGAAGGTTTTGATTGTCTGGATATGTTTAGACTTTGATAAGTTCAAATGGTCGAAATTGCATATAGGTTACCTTTCATTGCGGTATTCATCCATATCGCACAAGGAATCCTCCGCCGAATATAATGGAGACTGAGATGTGAGCGCGGAACTGGCAAGTGGTTGCTGGAGTCGGTTCAAAATTTTCCGACTCCCGACTTGAAACTCGACTCGACATCGTCAACCCGTCTTCATAAAAGTTAGCCGAACGTCCCGACTCCGACTCCGACTCCCGAGGGAGGCCCGCCTTGAAAAATTACCGCGCCGAGCCTCCGACTCCGATCCACCTTTTGAAAAGGTTACGACACTAGGAAGTGTACTCGGACGCCGACCTCCGACTAAACCCGACTTCCACCCTCCTCCGCGCATAAATTATTATATATATGTATATACCTATAAGTAGTTATTTAAGGGGTGCTATACGTATATAGTTGTATATAATATATATTATATATGTATATGTAATAACGTAAATAACTTATATATATATAGTTATTTATCAATATGTCTTAGTCAGATAGTTATGTAATATAAGTGAGTGAGATTATATATATATTGAGGGTTTGTTGTTTCTTAAAGTGGTTAATGTAATAAGATAGTAATATATGACATATAGATGCTGGAATCTAAGAAGAGAAATAAATTAGTATCTTAAAGTTACTATGTAGTTCAGTGGACAATCTTAGCGTGTTGGTGGGTGAGAAGAATTGATAAAATGAGGATGAACATATTAGGGAGAGTGGGTGTGGGTGGGAAGAAAGAGGGGTAGATGAGAGAAGATCAATGAATACGTTGAGTTTGGTTTGGCATGTGGGAAAAAGGAATGGATGTAGTTGGTTGGTTAAGCGGATCGTACTAGTGTTGGTATCGGCTGGGAATCGGCCGGCCTGGGAGGGGAGGGCACCGCTAGTTGTGGATGTGTTAAATAATTAAATAGAAAGGGAGGGGTAATCCGGAGATAACCGAGTGGAAAGTGAGATCAGCAAAGAGGAACTTCCATGAAGGAGAAGAGAAGTCTGTAGTTTAGGCAGAGTCGTGAGAAGAAAGGGGCATAATAGGAGTGATTGGCGGTGTTTTGTTCTGAGAGGGTATGGTTGTGGGCCACCTGGGTTAAGGGTATAGAAGGACCCTAACATTGGCGAGATGCATATGTGACGTTGTGCCGTAGAAGCTCTAGGGGTGAGGATTCTTTTCTACTCCGCGACGAGTTCTCACTAAAAAGTTTAAATGGGGCAGTTAATGCGCCTGATGCTTTCTTTCGACTTTCGTCATATTTCTACTGACTTTTCTGTTTCCAGTGGGATGCTACGCACCTTACCCCCAGTCTTGGGGGAGGAAGAAGGAAGATGATGCAATAAATAGATTTGATTATATATAATATAGGATTAATATATTATATAATATAGGTAGGAATATTATATATAGTATATTTATATATAGAATTAGTTTTGGTAACGATAATATATATAATTTAGTTATGGGATAATTCTTATATTATTATAGTACTGAGAGTGATATATATTATAAATAGTAATTGTATACTAATCTATATAATTAGAATAGAATACAATATATAAGTGTGCAAGTAGCCAGTAAACTCTTTGGGTAATAGTTATAATTATTTATATTTATTTATAAGGTTTTTATATTATATTCATTTAATACGATTATTTGCTATTATTTATGTTATAATATAATATATAATTATATATATCAGTAGTCAGTAAGTTATATATTATTTTATAATTATTCAGTGAGTAATATTTATATAG
>JABUQX010023280.1:0-22885 GCA_015478945.1 Trachelipus rathkii | reverse complement strand
TACCCCATAAGGCACATTGCGTAGCCCTGAAATAAGAATAAAATTATTAAGACTTATATTGAAATTTACATAAAGAATGGGGTTAAATAAACATTCATTATCTTTTAGCAAATTAATTACTATTCCTGGAAAGGTTTGTGAAAATAAACTTTAAATGAAATTTGTTTGTCATTTTTTTTAATTATCATAGTCGGATCCTTTTGTTTAATCTTGTTTGAATAAAATTTATTAAAAGTAGTGACTATTAAGCCAGTTGAGGCTACCTGCCGTTTTTCAAAAAAAAATTTTGATTTCAATATAATTTTGAGCTAGATATATTGACGGACACTCAGAGCAGCCGGAGGTGGAATGTATATATAATTTTAAATGTAATAACACAAAATAATATGTAGTAGTATAAATGCTTTCATTTCACACTCCTCTCTTCTAAATTTTCTTTTTCTGTAGTCCTAGTGAACTTTTTAGCGGATTTTTAAACCTATTAATGTAAATTTTGTATTTGAATTTAAAAAACAGTTTACTTAATAAATAAATAACTATATTTAGCGCATGGAAAAGTTTAATGCTGGGTCCGAGAAAGGGCTAGCCTTTACATAAAAATTTGGGACGATTGTTCAAAGAATTTGGGGAGGGGAGAGAAACCGCGGATGATCGAAACGTTAGAATAAGAAATGGGGGGGAGTACTTTGTTTTTAAAACCAAACGGGGGGAGAGGAGGATTTCATCCTTTATCCAGTTGCCAATTTTAAAAGGAGATAGCCCCACGTGTCTACTACACTCGGGGTAAATATGAAGTGCGGTGCAACCCATAAAAACTTAAGTCCTCACGAATTCCTCATAAAATTATTCGAGCAACACGAAAGAGGGGAGTTGATTAAAACTATTAGTAAAAGCGGGGAGAAGTTTAAAGAGAGTCGCCATCGGAATGGAGTTATTTCTCATCAGTGTGTTAAGAGAAAGAAGTGATGGTCGTGTGCGAAGTCGTATGCGACTTGTAGAAAGCTTAATTGCGTGTTGCTAGAAATGTACGTATGTGCATGCCTAATTATATAATGACATAAATTTAGTTCGCTTCATGTGGACAAAAATTTTAACTAAACTTTGATGGTTACAAAAACTGAAGACGAAAACGTTGTGCCTTTGGCAAAGCCCGAATCAAACAAATATTTTAAATATTTTATGCCTTTTATATATGATCGATAATTTTTCTTTTATGCAATTACCGATTGGGATTTGAAAAAATTCGGAGTTCGTGTTGTCATGAGATTTTTATCGAATTATTGCTTCAGAGGCCATTCCCCGGGGTACACGTTTATATATGATGCAATATTTGAAATTAGGGATCCAAGGAATTTCTGTGAGGCAAAGTGGAGGCTATCTGTTAAACAAGTATTGGAGAAATTAATAGTAATTGTACATATTTGCTTTAAATAATAAAAAATGCACAATGTTGCAAATGGAAAACAGCTTTACTTAGGTTTTGATTTGACAGAAAATGGTATTTCACCATTATACAGTCCACAAAAGTTAGTGAAATAATTAATATTGCCTTGCGCGCCATGAACATAAACAAGTGCGTTCGTGTTATTGTCCGGTAGAATTGTCAATTTATCCAGACAAAATATTAACCCTGTTTTTACAATCTAATACGCTTGCCTTTGTATAGGTTATTTTAAAGGAAGAATAGCTCTAAATAAAAAAATCGCGAGTGGGTTAGCCGCCGCTTTGCTGAGAAGTCCTATTTTTGAAGAACATAATAATACAAGCCATCTCGTCACGCCCTCACAACTTATGGTGTTGCCCTGCCATTGAGTATGCGCCTTCTCAAGTTATACATTTATATGCAAATAATAAATCTTTTAATATGCAGTAATTATGTCGGACGATGAGTGAAAGGCACTCCTTTTTGGCTTAATTTTTATTTGTGTGGGTCCTTTTAATGACAACAGAAAGAGATATTTTTCCGTAAATTTAAGCTTATTTTATTAGGCATTAACAAATTATTATCAAAGAACATATGGGTCAAACCTTTTGGGAGAAAGCCTGTGGTGCTTTTGTATCTGCGGGTGCTCATCAGCGCATTGGTATATAATAGATTAAATCATGCTATTTGATGGTAACAAAGATTAAATAATGCTAAGGTGAGATTGAAGGGGAACTTCGGCTATAAATTGAGTACTTTCAGTATATCCAGATGGAGCCTAATATACTCGAAAATGCAAAATGCGGTTATATCAAAATATTTAACTTGCAAATAATATTTTGCCCAAGTTGATGAGGAGATGACTGTAGGAGGAAATAGTTGCAGTTCCAATTAGTGTAGTACTGTGACTCGTCCTTCACCGAGCCACTAAACGGCAAGGTGAGCAATGCTAGGCTGGACTCGACTACATTTGATGCTTAGGACGTAGGCCGCTATTAAGCGTTGGTAATGAATTGAAAGGTGCTCCGATAGACCTGTCCTGTTCGAAAATGAAAACAGCAGGTCGGCGCTTGAAGCGTGCCCTATAGTGGAAACTGCGCAATAAAATAAAATTTAAAACAGTTGCTGTTTGATAAAAATGCAAAAAATATTAGTCTCTGGCTTTTAAACGAGATTTTAAGAATTAGTAATGCGACGCCATACCAGTGCTGTAAGTACCATTAGTCGATCTGAAATGTGGCTAAGAAATGAGAAAGCCAACTTTGGAAGTTAATAAAACAGAAAGTTCTTTTAAATAAGAAATAACAAGAGATTAGTGAATTATAATTGTAGATGTCTGTTTTAGAATTATTTCGCAAGAGTTTTTTGTAACTAAGAAAATATGTTGTCGCATGAAAGTAATAGAAGCGAATTCCATAATAAACGGACATTTAGGTGTGAATAAAACACCGTCAACTTTTGCATCATAAAGAAGATTTTTTGAGATAATTAAGATGCCAATAATAAAAAATAAATACAGTTTGATCCGCATGTGCTCAGCACTGTCAGGAAAAATAAAAACGGTACCGAGGTATAGTAGTTTCCGTGTATATTACGGGGTATCTTTTTAAAGAAAGTAACTTAGATAAAATGTCAAGAAGTTTTGAAGCAGTCTTAAAACCTCTTAAGAACCTAATGCCGCTTAAAAGCGACAGAAGCTTATTATACGGTTAAGTTGTTCCCAGCTTACATGTAAGGTACTGTGTTCGCTGTGCCATCTCTCAAAATGAATAAAGTTCAGGGGAAAGTATTGAATGCATTCTTTCTATAAACAGGCCTATGTTCACCGTTCTCGATTGTGGAATTTCCTCCGGTTATTTATTTCGGATTTAGGGTGCGAAGTTTCACTGCGGTCACGCATGTTCGAGGAAAGTCTGCTAGGTGGTGGGAATGGTTTCACCAGAATTAACTTTTGAGAGGCTAGGGCGACGAAGCCTCATTGGAGCTGTGGAAGAAAAATCTTTTGGAATTAACTGGTTTGAGGGCTTAGGGCGACGAAACGACTGGATGGCCGAACCTCCTTTACCTATGGTGTTGTTTCACTTTCTGAGGCTCGTCGCACCGATAACAAAGAACGGTCTTAGTCATGTTTAGGTCAATTTGATGTTTGGCCAGAAGTTATAGGCAATAAGACTTAGTGTAGTTAGGTTGACGCGCTGCTCATCGAGGACGGCCCCAATATGAATAATAAGGCATAATGTTACAAAAGCTAGCCCGCCCTTTTGGCCGCAGGCCGCTTACTATGCGGAGCACACACCAATTTATAAAAATCAAACACGAAAATGTCTTTGTACCTAAAGGGTTACATGAGGCAAAAATTGTCGTGGTGCGGCAGACACAGTTTAATGATCGCAAACTAGCGCCCTCGCTATGTCGCCCTTTATAAGAGTTATAAGAAAGTAAATAAACAGAACGTACTTATCGAAAAAAAATGGGAAGCCTCATTTTAGAAAATTTAAGAAACGATCGCATATATTATAACTTAGTAGATTTAGAAAACAACTGGACACCTAAAATAAGAAAAATAAATAAATAAAAAAATAAAATACTAATCACTTTTCTCTTCAGATTGGTAAAACGCCTAAGGTGTCATTCAATAGGATTGATTAAAAAGGGTTGGCCTGCAGTAGAAGCGCTAACTTATCGTTTTAGGTGTAAAATTGTTGTGTTTCTAGGTAACTCTCTAACTTTAGCTAGCCACTGTACTCCTCTACTCCTATAACTTTTTATAAAGAAATTGTCGAAGGGGTGTTACAGGCACTTGCAAGATAACCATTATATGTACCGTAATCGTTACATAGTATAAAATTTATAAAGGATATATGTAAGCGCAACCAGTACCGTATTTTAGGATCGGTCCCCCCCGGTCAATGTAATAATCTTGTACAAGAAAGTCAGAAAGTACGATTTATAAGTCATTTCATTTCTTTTATTGTATATTATAAGGTGCACCAGAGGTGGTCCTGCTGTCCCGCATGCGGTTTGTGCCGTTCTTGCAGGGTGGTCCCAGTGCAGCGAATATGTAAAGAACCCGACAGAGTAGCTACATGCATCGATTTTGACTCTTCTTGTCTCCTATAAAAAATTGATACTTTCATTGGTGGTCCATTTAAAATTTAAATATTCTTGTGGATTATTTAAACATGTAAATCGTTTATATTTTGAACTAATTTGTGCAAAATAGCTTTGAATTAGTTCATTGTACAATAGTCATTAGAAGTGTATATTATAAGAAAATCAGATTAAGGAGATGAGCGTTTCGACTATTTCCATAAACTATCTTATTTTATGCTTTTGCCTAATTATTCAAGGTGATATCTTTTAAAATAGGTGCCATAACTGAATCTTTTTGGGAGCTATCAAAAACTTAATATTCTTATCTTGATTACAGTGTTCAATGAATTCTACTTACTATAAGATTTCCATCTAATTATGACTTATTATAATAATTATAGTATATATAGTACTATATATAATATATATAAGTATTATATTATATATATATATTTAGTATATTACGTATATTATTTATCAATAGTTGATATTGATCTGTTTTTCTTAAGGTGAACAAGTAACTTTTTGTTTAACGAACAAAAACAGTGATGAGCCGTAAGTGAGAAGGAATACCTAATGTCATTAATGGAGATTTATTAATTTCCAAATATTTTAACATCGAGTTTCGGTCTCCCAGGACTCAAATCTTTGCACAGAGGGTTGATGTCGGGAAATGAACCATCAATACGCACTTATAATAATGATGGGAAAATGATGTTAAAGTTAATCTAAGCTATAGAAAGAATATTTTCTTTACAGTAAAAATAAAAAATAAAAAAAGTAAAAAAAGTAAAATTTCCCACAAATATAATTCTATATATATCATATATGCTATATATTATATGATTATATATACATATATATATTATTTATATATAATATTAATTATATATATCTATAATATGGCCATGCAATTCCCGGTTCAGGCATGTAACTATAACATAGAAAACTATAACATCTACAAGCATATCGTCCATAACATTTTTGATTTTTCCCAAGCAATTTCATCGACTGAACTTAAAAAAAAAAAATATATATTTTTATTCTAATAAATCTTTATATAACACCTTAGATATTAATATAATCTCAAACCTCCCGCAAGTGCAGCGCAGTGGTGATTGACGCTTACGAATCATACATTGGTTGACCGATAGCAAAAGATTGCCGAATATACCGATATTGAATCATAACGTTTTGGACGAAAAATGTGTAATTTTTTGTCTTTTTATATTCTTTTTAGGGGGTCGAGCCCGACGGAGGGACAGCTCCACACCTACGCGGGTCATATCAGCAAGCTTTTCTGGATCAAATACAGGATTAACTCGCCATTCTTGCCATTCTTTTAATTTTTGCCATGATCGGTTATGGTTTTGAGGTTTAATAGAAAAAAATTCAACATTTGCAACATTTCCCGCGCCATCCCCTCGACTACTGGATACATTCAACACCATTATATTTCAAACTTTATATGGATCAATTACTTAAAAAAATGTTAATTTTTTTAAAAAGAGTTAATTATTAAGAACTTTTTTTTAATCATTTCAGGGTAAAAATGTCTCCTGATTTAAACAAAAGTTGTTTATTTTCTTGGTAGATGTTCTAAGTTGTTTTACGTTAACATGCCTGGCCTTTTTTATTCGGGATGCTGACCTACTATATATATAAATAGTATTATATTATAATAGTATATATATCTATATATATATATAGTATATAGTATTTAAATATATATATATATAATATATATTATAAGTATATATAATAGTATTATAGATATTATTATATAGCATAATAATCAAATACTACCACTAATAATAAAAAATAATAATAAAATAATACAATAAAATGTGAAAAAATGAAATATAAAATAAAGATAAAATAACAATAAAGATTAACAATTGAAAGATAAATCAATAATAATAAAATTAAATTGGATGAAATTGATAATATAAAAGAAGACAAACAAAAATAAATGAAAAATGGGTATACAGGATTTATTGCATGGAAAAGGTTAAAGTTCAGAAGGTTTACTCATAAACTTCAGATTCATAGATAGCAATATAAATGCTGAGTCAAATATTAACTAGATCACATATTCTGGAAATTATTCACCATTAACTGTTAGCACTGTATATATATTATTATGTGTATATATATCTACTATATATGGATGTTTTTTATATATCTTTATACGAATTTTGTTAAATATAGTAATATTATATATATAATATATATATTATATATATTATACTATATGTTAATAAAATAAAGCGTCTTATAAATATATATATATTATATATATAGTTATATATATTTATATATATATATTATATAATATATATATATATATATATATATATATTAGTATAGTATATATATATATATATATATTTATATATATGTAATATATAATTATAATATACTATATGACTATTTGATGAAGAGTATATATTAATATAATATATATATATATATACTATATATAGATTAGCAATATTAGTAATATTATTTAAAAAAAATTATATTTTATTATTGAACAATAAACAATAAATAATTCTTAAAATATATTATATATATATAACTATATATATATATATATATTATATATATATATAGTATATATATTATATAAAAATATATATTATATATATTATAATATAGTATATATATATATATATTATTATATAAATATGATATATAGTATTAATATACTGTATATAGTATACGTATATATATATATTATTTACTAATGTTAAACAGAAATAATAATAATATAATGTAATATAATAATTACTTTGTTTGTTTTAGTTCACTGGTAAAATAATGAACTAGCATTCAAGTTGCTCGGGTTCGATATTCTCTGGAGATAGTCTCATGTCACCCATAGGTGTGGGAGTATTATAAGCAACGTTATCGGTCGGTAGTTCAAGATTAATGTCATTAATTAACCAATTTAAAGATCGTACAAATTTTCATTTTTTTTAACTCTAATTTAAATTTTTGGAAGTTTGTTTTTAACTTGCCGTGCAAACTTGTTGCAAGTCAAAATGGTGTAAATTAGGAATTTTGCCTAATAATGTAAATCAAACGTGCCGAATGCCGATATCCAACGGAAATTTAAAACAAGCTTCCATGTTTGACTTTGGAAACTTGTTTCAAATTTTATACTAGCTTATAATGCTGTCTGGGCTTAACACTCCATGCACTAAATGGTGGTAATTTGATCTTTTTGGATGGCTCCAATGTTCTACCAGAATTTTTAATTTATATATATATATATATATATATATATATATACTATATATATAATTATACTACTATATATATATATATATATATATAATATTATATAATTATATATAATATTATAATATACTGTATGTGTGTGTGCTGTATGTGGCGTGCGATATTGTATAATGCTGCACCCAACCATACAGTATATGAGACTATTGTGTTTGTAAAACCTTAAGTTTCTCTCTGACCTTCGATTTCAATATATCGAAATATATTATCGATACCGATATCTATCAATATCATTTAATAATTATTAATATTGTAATATATATATATATATATAATATATATATATCTATATATAATATATATATTATATATATATATATATAGTATAAATATATTATGTGTATATATTATCAGCCTCTAGAAGCACAATCCCTATCTCAAAAAAACTAACAACAGCTTACCGGGAAAGGAATACATTGCTGGAATGTTGGTCCAATTATGAATTTGACGGGAATGTAGAAAAAAAAAAAAAATTAATTTTATAGTAATAACAATAAGTAGAAACGCCTATTTAGAGACTTTTTATACGTTTACTTTTGTTTTTTAAATTAAAAAAAAGAGACTTAGATAAGGATTTGTTTTTTTTTTTAATCTAAAAGTTTGACCCCAAGAGTATACCGCACCGATGGCAGAGTCGGGTCTCGCGCCTCCGGGGAACTACCGGGTTTGGACTATTCTCCCCCCCTCCGAGGGAGGTCGTCTTCCGGAACCCCGCTCCTTTAGGTATTTTGGGTGTCGCCGGGGGTTCCCTCCGCCCCCCCCTCCCTACGGGATGGAAAACGTATCCCCCCCCCTGTGTCCCCGTCCTGGCTCGAGCCCCCCTACATTGCCGTGTATACCTAATACAAATATAATATAATAATTATACTATGAATATTGCCGGCTCGAGCTACCCCCCAAAAAAAATCCATATTTTTTTTTTTTTTTTTTTGATTTAACAAGATTCTTAACCAAAATTTCCTAACCAACTATATAATGTAAGTATATTATGATCATATATAGATTATAATATATATATATAAGATTTATAATAGTATAATTATTAATTTATATATGATAGATAGTATGTATATATTAGTAATGGATATTATATATTATGCGTTGTCTGTGCAAAAAGATGTTAAATCAATTTATCTAATGTTGGTTTCAGTCTGCACAAATAGGTCTAGTCCCTTAGATGATGACGTTTCCCGTTAATTACAAGAGAATTATACTGATATAATAAATTAATAAGGGCTATCAGTTGTAGGAATTCTAATATTAAAAAAAAAAATATTATATATTTGTGTATAATCAGTCTGTTACTCGAGCCACATGTGTTTACTAGTACATTAAAATAACTTTTTCTCTATTCTGAGTTAATTTCACATTCTTGTGTGACAGTTCTACAAACCTTTTAGTTCTAGTTATCAAACTAATATTGTGTGCAGCCATGCTAACGAGTATAATCGATCTACAAATTTGAATAATAATCCCTTCCAGAATATATAAGAATCAGAAAAAATTGAACAAAAAAAAGTACTGTCAACTTCACGGGATCACTGTCATGTAAAAAAATTGTGCAACCTTGGTAATATTACTAGTATACAGTTAGAGGTATTGAAATGGTACATATAATACTCATATGAATTAAAGTCTTCATCTTTCTAGTTATAATATTTATAATATAGTAGAGTATAGATAGGTATAGTACTAGTTATTATATTTAATATATATATATAGATATATTATATATAATATGTATATTATATAATATAATAATCATATTATAATTGATATATATATTAATATATTATATAGTATAAATGCTTTTAACACAGTATATATATATATGTTTCTATGTATATATGTTTTTATGTATGTATCTTGGGAAATTCGGAACAAAACGAGATATTTTATTTTAAAACTTAAATATCGATTTTTATTTCTTAGATAATATAATATCATTCAGATCATATGAAATTACAATCATATAAAAAAACATACCATTAACTACAATATTTGAGGAAGGGGAGTTATTCAATATCGATGCATTGATCCGACACATTTTTATTTGATAAAAGTCAAAAAAAAACTGTTGTATATATTGTATTGATTTATAAAAGTCATAAAATTTAAAAGTCTTAGTGTAATATAAATTAGCCTTCAACTCGTTTAAGTATATATAATAAAAAATAATGAAACAATGTTAAGATCTAGTACCTAACGTAACCTAATCATATACCTACTCTAACCCAAACCAGCTTGTTATGTAGGTGATAATTATTCACTTTCTGTAGATTCATATGAACTAAGATTCCCACTAGCTAATATTGCTGGTTGTAAAATTAAAATATATAAATAAATAGTTCAACTTTCTGTCTCGCTTATTAGCGCGCTGTTTTGGTTGACACTGTTTGTTCCTTATAATCGTAAATTGTGAAATAATCGAAAAATATAATGTTCGGGTACATTCACATAATAAAACATGATTGCCTATGTTCTTCACTTCGTATTAATACATTATAAACACTGTATATCAAGTTAGCCTCGATCATATACGTAATTGTCATCACCTCTGTTTCACTTCGCGTGTACAATAAAGGTCAAATATATAATGTGTCAACAGGATCATAAATGAAATGTTTGTCACTCCTAGATCTTGAATAATTCTTAAAATTAAAACTACTCAACAGCAGATTCAGTATATTCTTCGCCTCATCCTATTTTTTGCATTTTGGTTTTTTTTACATCTTAAAATTATTTTTTTGTAAAAACAAAGTGAATGCCTGGGTTGAAATCGGTCCGCTATACGGTGTATGTATGTAATTCATTTCAGGGGTAATTACAATAGTGTCCCACCTTGAGGTCATGATGCCTGCTTTTAATTTCCAATGAAAGAGGGATAACCCTATATGTTCCGCTTCTGTTTTTTAAACATTGCCTTTTTAAGGACATCTGGAAAGATCCACGAATTCCTAAAAGTCTCAAATAATAAAAACTTATGTTTAAATCGATTCTTCAAAAATGTCTTTAAAAATTTTAGGAAAGAAGAATTACAGCGTAATATTTCGTGCCCAATACAAGTTAAAATTGAAATTTTATGTATCTCAAAATTTATATATATGTTCGCTATATTGCTTTATCACGTTCTTTTTAAGATTTAATGGAAAAATATTCACATCCCGAAATAGATAACTAAGAAATTTGGTTCATCCCAAGTTTAAGAATAAGCAAGAAAATGAATGAATAACTTATAATTTTATATAGTTCAGTTTAGATTTATGATAATATTACAGTCCTTTAAAAAATTAATTAGTATGTATAATATTTAAACATGAAATACTATTCTAAATTGATACTCTTCAAAATTAAATTTGAAAATTTATTGAAAATGGTTTTTATGTTTAAAAGTAATATATTTTTTTTTAAAATGAATAAAACTTATAATTTGCTAATGGTAAATAATCTCGATCATAACATGAGATATCAATTTCATGTAATATTTTAAGTTAATTTGAAACTACGCAGAAAAAAAAAGCTTTTGGTGTTAATATATGGAGAACTTAAAATTTAAAGATAATAAATAATGAAGAAACCAACAAATTATAAATGGAAAATTTACGTACTTCGATAAGGTATTCAACCTTATTGATTTATGGCTTATAAGACAATTAACGGTGTTTTTTTTATCGTTCAGATTAAATCTTTGGTGTTTCCAATAAATTGATTTCGTGTGATTTCAGATACTTCTGTCACTCCACTAGAAACTAACAATTCATATTTTATCATAATGTCAGCTAGAATTAATTAATGTGTCATTGAGATTAATTAAATGCATTATAATATATATATATATATTATAATATAATATATATATATATATCTATATATAATTATATATATATTATATATATATATAACTATATATATATATAATATATAGAGAGAGAGAGAGAGAGAGAGAGAAGAGGAGAGAGAGAGAGACGAGAAGGAGAGAGAGAGAGAGAGGACGACGAGAGAGAGAAAGAGAGAACGATAGAGAGAAAGAGAGATGAGAGAAAGAGAGAGAGAGGGTGAGAAACAGAGAGAGTCAAGAGATACAATTGATCTACAGAGAGAGAAAGAGGAAGAGAGATGAGAGAGAGAGAGATCGGGATGAGACCGAGCGAAGAGAGAGAGAGAGTTTCTTTCATAGACTTGAAGACTTAGAACTATAGCGGAATAATGAGCGTTCTCTCCGCTTTTCCCTAGCAGTTTTTCTTTTAAAGAGGAATTGTTTTATTGACTCCTATAATTTCTTCAAGCTCGGAGAAAGAATAACATGAATGTAACGCGAGACGTTGCCGGTTAAACCCCCAAAATATGCCGTTTTACCCATAAACTTGATACTAAAAATATTTTTTCTACATAAATTTTGGATAAAATATCATTTATGCAAAATTTATATTAAAAAATAATAAATGTTATATTTTAACATTAATATTTACATTAATGCGATTATTTAACTTAAGCACTAAAATTTTTTTTTCATTTTCTAAGAGATAAAAACTTTTTTCTTTTTTTTTTGCATTTCCTAAAACTAAATCGCAATAGCTTTTTTAAACAAATTTTTTAATTGTTTTCATTTGATTTATTTGATTCAATCTGAACATGATAAACAAAAACCAAAAATGATATTTTATATTCAGCGCAACTATATACATAAAAAAAAGTCTCATTTATATTAACAAATTATTAATTTGAATTAAATTGTTTGCCTGAGAATAATTGTTGGTTTGAAACGAGCTGAAAACGAGTGAATCTCTCGGACATAGAGTTTCACAATCCAATTATTTAGACGAAATCTTAAAAATTTCTATTTAACTCTAGTTATTATTATGTCTTTAGTCTCAGTAACCCTGTCTTAATAGATTTCAGTTGCAATATAACATCAGGAATGCATGCTCCATTTATTTCATCATAAGGCAATGAAAAATATATTTTTCGGCGGACTAAAAGTTCATTACCCGTTAATTAATCTTTTTAAAAAACGCTTTCAACAAAGCCACTTTCAACTTTGCTTCTTCCTCTTTTTGTCTTTCATTTCTTTTGAAAATATGTCTTCTTGCCTTTGCTAAATAACACTTAAGGTGCTACCCTCTGCCCCTTCGTCAACTTCCTCCTCATCATCTTCCTTTAGATGAATATTTGATACTCTCCCTTATCGTAAACCAACACGCAAACATTCTCGCAACTCAATTTGCAAAGCAGAGTCAAAAACCCACACACCCTCAAAACAGGATAAACATCAAAGCCCTCAAGAAAATAAAACTCAACCACGACCCAACAATAGAAATAACCACATCTGACCTAGAAAACATAACAAAGACACTTAAAAACTCACATGCAACTCTCCCAGACAGCATCTCAAACAAACACCTCAAACACCTAGGAAACACAGCTTTAACTCAATTAGCACAAATATATAACAGCTCCATCAGCCTAAGTTTCATTCCCCCTATCTGGAAAAAAGCTATCATTATACCCAAACTAAAATCAAGAAAAGACCCCTCTGACCCTTCACCATATCGCCCCATCTCTCTAAGGAAGATCCCAAAGGCCTTTTTTTTTATACAGAAATTGAAAGAATAATTCTGAATCTAATAAATAATAACTTTTCCCAGATATTATTAGCGGAGAAAACTAATAAAAAGAATGAACCACCACTCATGTAAAATGGAAAGCGATGTTAAGCTCCATATATATATTATAAAACTGAAAATATTATTAAGAAAAAAAAAGAGTAAGAAAGAATACAAATTTATAAAACTACTAACTTTTGCAAGACTAAATTGAATATAAGACAGGACTACTGAATCGTATATTAAGATCTATAATACAACCCATTGAAAACTAAGGCCGATCGCTTTTCTCTACTCGAAACGCCTTCATCGGATGGTGGTGAGAAGTAAAAGTTCAGCTAACGTTGGTTGTACGATTTTCAATGTTCTGAAAGTGGATATTATATAACGCCACTTATATCGGATACGCAAACGACATACCCTCAACAATGAGAATGTCGTGACATAAAATATAAGCCGAGTTAAAGTATTTTCAACATATTTTAAAGAAGAAAGGAACACCACAAAAAATCCCGGATAATAACATAAAAAAGAAAGCTATCTCTATATAACAAGAAAAAAAATTGGAAATATTTCTTTATTAAATTTGAGTTGTTCTCGGGGAAATCGTTGCTCATAGGGAAAAAGCAAAACCAGTGACAGGGCTGCAGGCCCGGATCGGGGATCCGGACCAGCCGCGGAGTAATCTCAACGAGTATTTTGGGTGGAACCGTAAGCGTGCCGTACCGTAGCACGTTAGCCGTCAGCCGCTAGCCGTACCGTAGCCGTAGGCCGGCACGCTGAAAGTTATTTTTTAGAGGGTGGAGACGAAACTGAAAAATTTTGGGACGGTTAGATGGAGCACCAGAGCCACGAGCCCGAAGCCCCAAGGCCGAGCCCCGAGGCCCAAGCCCGAGACCCGACGCCCCGAGCCCACCGAGCCGAGGCTTGAGCCCGAACCGCGACAAAAGGGGCTGCCACCGTCTCAAGTAACCACAAAATATACTTGTTATCTAACAGCAAAGAAATTTTCAAGCAGGGGATTTGACTGCAGGAATATTTATAGAGAGTATTGAAGGAATCTAATTTATGCATTCTCGAACAATAAAAGAGATTTTAGCAGATGGTTATTGATCTATTCCATTGTAAATAAGGGAAAGAATGTGGTTAACTGAAAACAATAAATTTTGTCGGCATCTGTGTTAACTCCAGAGCGTCAGAAATCTTTTCAGAACCTGAACGATGTGATAATTAAAGTTAAGAATGAATTTTTGTGAACATAGACCTAAAATGCACATAACATTTATGAACAGGGAACTATGCGATAAGAGCAGATAGATTCCTCAGTTTCAACGAATCATTTTATATGTAAGATTAAATTATCCTCGACAGAAACAAAGACAGAAGAAGCCCAAATTTGATAAGATATGGGAACATATTGAAGCTTGAAGAAAAGCGATCTTGAAAAAAAACAATCAGCCAATAAAAGACCTTCAACCCAATAAAATATTTTAGAATATATAAATAGTAAATCCCATAACTCATTAGATAGACCGAAAAATCAAATTTAAACTAGTTACGAAGTCAATCACCTTACTATCCCAAAATTAATTTTGCAAGATATTACTTTACACAGTATACACCTTTGCCTTTCCACTCAAGCGAATAAGTTAAAGCGGCTTAATTCGATTTAAAAATAATAGAAATTGGATTCAAGTGCAATGTTCAAGAATGGATTTTCTTAAGTTAGTTTTTAATTTTTAAGAAAAACTGTTTTAAAAAAAAATTAATATGATTTCAAGTCTTATAGTTTCAAAGAGAAAAATTATTTTAAAAGTTAAGAAGGAAAGTAAATTTAACTTAATTTTTTTTTAAAAATTTTTATTTCTTATTTACCTCATTTTCTAAAAAAATATTTTTAAAATAAAAGTACCATAGGCACTTAACAACCATTCTCTTTTTATTACACCCCATAGAGCGCTAACTGGGGATTATGTATATATATATATATTATATATATATATATATATATATATATTTATATATATATATATATATATATATTATTATATAATATTATACTAATATATATTATGATATAACGTCAGGCAAAAGTTAATGTAATGAATATATATATATATTCTATTATATATATATAATATATATATATATATATATATATAATTATTTATATATATTATATATATATATATATAATATATATTATATATATTATATAATATATTAATATAATATATATTATATATATATTATATATATTTTATATATATATTTATAATATATATATATATAATTATATATTATTATAGTATTATATATATTATTAATATATATAATATATATATATATTATATTATTTATATATATATAATATTATAAATATATTTTATATATATATATTATATATATATATTATATATATTAATATATATACTATATATATATATATATCATATATATATATATATATATAATATTATTATATAATTTATATATTATAATATATATATATATATATATACTATATAATTAATATTATTATATATACTATACTATATTTGAGGACTGACTATTCCTAGGGAACCGGAAATTTTCAGGGTAGGAATGGAATAAGATGGCTAAATATGATACATTAATTGTGATGACTAGTACGAATACCCTCCCCGATGAACCTCTGTATCCCTACATTTGCCACTCTTATCATCTTATATATATATATATATATATATATATATATATATATATCTAATATATATATAATAATATATATATATATATATATATATATACTATATATATATAATATATATAATATATAATATATATGAATGACTATGTATGGCAAATCATATGTTTTATGAATTATGTTTATTCATTGTGCCAAAAGCCACGGAATTCATGAGATCTGAATAGGTGAATTTCAAGACACTGTGAATAGGAAGCTTAAGATGGAGATAAAACACCTCTCCCAAACATTGTTTTTCCCAATATCATTATTATTTTTCCTCAAAACTTCTCTATTGCTTATTTTTTCGTTTTCTTCGTCTCATTAATTTTTTTTTTTTTTTTACTTTCCATTTATTTTCTTTTTTCTATCTTTTTCACATAATTTTTCATTTTCACTTTCCGTATTTGCTTTTTTGATCTCTGAATTTTAATATAGACCGCTGAACATTAGAATGATGATTTTTTTCTTTTCTTTTTTTTTTATAGAGCGCGTAATTTGAATAAAGTTAATATTCGTTATAAAAAGCTATCTTATTTGAATTAATTAATTTTTCTGTTAATTATTTATCAATAGTAATTATTTATGTATTTACTATATTTTATCTGGATTTGTAAGAATATAATATAATAAAATAATAAATAATAATAACAATATAGAATTAATAATGACAAAATTATATTAATAATCAATAATAATATATACTAAATAATAACTAATAATAATTAATAATAATATAATTATAATTTTTAATAATAATAAATAATAGATAAACACTCCACCTCATCTTTCCCCAAGACTGTGCGATAACGTGCATACCAATGCATACGGCAAGCAAAAAATGTAGAAGAGCATGACCAACAAGTCAAAAAGAAGCCCAGCCCAGTTTACCTATATTTAGTTTTGAGAAAAAGCGTCGCAGTCATCCAGAAATCCACACTAAGAACTTACGGTTTACCGGCGACGGACCCTCAATAGGCTTCTCGTCAGCTGTGTGATTTCCGTATACATTTTATCCCAATTTTTCCCAGGTGGCCCAAAAATATCACCATTACAAAACCCCGAAAAATTCATCCTATATTATGCCACCTTTTTCTTTTCTCTCTCAGATCAAAAACTCACATTTTCTCTACCCCCAGCATACCTTTACGAACTACAATCGACTTTCTTCGGTCTCCCAGCTCCGGTTCGAATCCAAACCATCTTACGATGACTATACATTCGCTCCCCCCACTGGCTAGTCAGACCTCCTTTTCCACATTGACCAGCCCCTCTCAACGTTACTTGCATTTGTTATGTGCTCCATGCGTTTCCTCACACCAAACAACTCTCTCTCTAATAAGGTCATTCCTCATTTTATCATTTCTTCTCACACCTAACACACCACCTTAAGATTGATCCATTCTGAACACAATTGTACTTTTATCTAACCATTCAATTCAATGACCATTTAGTACTCACTACTATTACATTGACACTGGTAACAACATACCCTCAATAATAAATAATAATAATAATTACTTATAATAATATTAATTTTAATATAATAATATAATAATAATAATAATATAATATAATAATGAATCTAATAATTAATAATAATTTTTATTATTATTATTATTATTATTATTATTATTATTATTATTATTATTATTATTATTATTATTATTATTATTATTTTTATTATTATTATATATTATATTATATATTAATTTATTATTATATTATTTGCACTTAATAGTGGACCCGAAGGATTAGAGCTAACATATATTTTCTTCGGGAAGATCTTTTGACCATCGAATTATTACCTTAATTACCATTATTCAAACTTTTACATTTTAGTTTTTTCAAAAAACTTTTGTTTTAAATAAACCTCGTGCCGAACACATATACATGTGAAAAAATAAAACACACATAAGAGAAAATATAGACTCACGTTTATATATATATATATATATATATATATATTAATATTATATATAATATATATATACTATATTATATAATATATATATTATATATATATATTATATATATTATTATATTTATATATATTTATTTATACATATCACCATTTCCTGCATGGTTGCAAGGTGGTGTTGGTGGGTTATAAATATTAAAAAATACCACCACCATTCACGAAAAGAACAATATGGTAGAAGGGCGTTTTCAGCCCTTGCCACCAGAGGAAGAAATTTTGATAATTTTACTTCAATATGACATCGACCGCTTTGAGAAAACGAACTATCACCCCTGCAAATCTTAATATTATAAAAATTTCCTTGTTTATCATTTCATTTTTATTATATACTCTTTGTAAAACCCAAATGATAAGTTTTTAAAATTTCAATTCCTCCTTCAAGTACATCTGATTAAAAAAGAAATAAATGTATAATAAAATTTCTGCATTTTTTATGACCAGAATCGTTTAAAAATATTTTTTCTATTTAAGTTGTTTACTGTTACCGATTGCGGGTTTACTTCCTAACCAAAAGCATTCTGTCCTAACTGAAATTGGTCAGACTTACTTCTAGAGCAGCTTTTTCAGAATTTTCTTCTTTTCAGAATAAAATTTTAGGCTTTCCTTCTTACTTTCAATCTCTCTTTCTTACTTAGGCCTTATCTGTTTTTCGCTTCCCCTCTTGGTTCCATTGCGTCCACATTCGACGACGATCGAATCAATTATATATATAGTATATATATATATAGGAGGGGTATGTTAAATATTTGTATATTACCTCTAAATATATATATATCATGGTGATAGTATTAGAAGAAGGTTATTATATATTATATTTAATATATATATATATATCATATTAGTATAGTATAGTATATATATATTTATTACTTATATATTATATATTAAGTATAATAAATAGGCCAAATCCTAGATACGCAGGCAAAGATATTTTTCGTACTTTTTTATAAACTTTCTTTATAAACTTTTGACATCTATTTTACTTAAGCTAGGCTTGAATAGCGTAGGCTTTGTTGATTTTGGTTCGATGTTTTCTTGTAAAAAAAGGCTAGTTTCTAATTACGTATTATTTTGCTTCGCTAATTTTTTAAAGGTAAGCTAAGAAAGAGTCTTATGAATTTTTAAATTTAAATATTTAGTCTACAATAATAATAATAATAAGTAAATAACAATAAATAATAATAATAATAATGAATAATAATAATAATTAATAATAATCAAATAATAATAATAATCAATTAATAATAATAATGATAATATAAATAAAGTAAAAAATATAAATAAAAAGAAAAATAAAGATAATGTAAATTCTTTATAAAAAAAAAAATAAATTGAAGTGATTAATCAAAATAATATAAGATAAAATTGAAAAATAAAAATAAAAGAAAATAAAATATGAATAATTAATATTAATGAATATAATATAATAATAATAAAATAATTTAAGTAATCATAATAATAAAATAAAATAATAATTAATTAATAATAAATAATTAATGAATAATGATTATGAATAATGTCAGAGTGTCTAAGCGACTCATTGTAAAACGGAGAACAGGGCGCACCTACAGTGGTAAAACAAATATATATTTGGAAATCAGCGTGCGAACATTTAAGAAGGGGTTTTATAATTTTTTTTTTTTTTTTTTGTGTGGCATTATTTCGTCGGAATATCTTTTATATAAATTTTGTATATTTTTATACAGTTTTTAGGGGGCTCGAGGCCGAACGGGGGACAGAGGGGGGGGGACGATGTGTCCCCCCGTCGTCAGCCGGGAGGCAGAGAGTGACCCCGACTCCTCGCCATCTTTTGCAGTTACCCTATGTATTCCCTTTAATTATAAAAAAACAAAAGAAATAATATTTACTTTACCATTTTACAAATGGAAATCCTTTAATTAAGCATGAAAGAATAAATTTTTACTTCCCTTTACACTTTGGTATTACCTTAACTAAAGTACGACTCGAGCCCCTAAAAAGGGAAAATAAAAAATTTTTTTTAAAAATATTTTCGACGAATAAAATCCAAAAAAAAAAAAAAAAAAAAAAAAATAAAAAAAAAAAAAATAAAAAAAAAATTAATAAAAACGTTCTTATACAAGAAAAATCAAAAACAAATCAGCACTGTAGGTGCTGCCTCTCTCGAGTTACATGATGTCAGCTTTGAGACACCCTGACCTTAAATTACTATTATATTACGTATATTATATTATATTAACATATAAAAAATATAGGAATATAATGTTAAATATATACTTAAATAGTGATATCTTATTATTTATATATAATATATATATAGTATATATGGATATATTAATATGTTAATATATATATATATTAGGTATTATGTGTTGTATGTGATGTTGAATGATTTCATTGGGTACTAGACTGGGGGTGGTGTGATGTGTTGATTGATTGTGTCCACTAGTGTCGGGTGCTGCTATGGTCCTGGGTCCGATAACGATTTCTTAGGTTCAATTGGCTGTTCCTCTTACATTGTTATAAATTTATAGGACCGCGGACTTAAATGTCGGTTTCCAAGTTTGCAGATGATAGCAAAATTGGTACCTCAATAGGAATAATGATGGATGTATAAGAATTTAAAAGATAAGGGGGAGCTGTATCGTTGATGGGATGAGGAGGTTCTTCCTCTTCTTCAGCTAAATTTTTCTTCCTCATTCATTCCTGGCTAAACTAAATCTTTACTTTCCTCTATCCAGTTGGTTTCGACGTGCTTTTCTACTGCCATTCGGCTAGAGACTCTGTGCCCTATCGGGTGTGGAAAATTTCTCTTTCTCCTATCACTCTCGCTAATTTTCATTCAGCTCAACATCGTTGCAGGGATACTCTTCGACGAGCAAACGCTGGCCTTTCATCAAATGAAGTGCGCTACTCCTTGGTCTTCTACTGACAATCTTCATCTACTTTCGCAACTTCTGGTAAAATCTGCAATTTCTCTCTTATTCGATCTGATCATTGTGTATCTATTCTCCAACTGAAAAGGCTAATTCTCTTCGGCCCTCCGCTCAACTATAATTTTCTCTATGTCTCATACTAGCACTTTACTTTCCCTCAGTGTTGGCAGCACGCAATGTCCAACCTTATCCGAAAAAAGGAAGCGCTCTAATCCTTCTAACTATCGGCCTGTAGCTCTCACTATGTATTCTATTCTAGATCTTTAAATTCTCAAACTCACTATCTTGTCATCTGGAATCACTACCGATCGCCAGTAACGGCTCTCGTTTGCCACGAAGTTCACTGGCGTATACATTCCTATCTAACGGAGTGTATGTCTTTGCTGCTTAAGGAAACTACGGGGAGACCTTAGTGGTGGTGGCGCTTGACATATCCAAGCATTTGGGACGAGCTATGGCACGCGTCACTGCTCTCCAAGTCCCCTTCCTTTGGATTTTCTTTCTTTGCTTATATATATCTGCTTTCATTTTCCAAATCGCTCAATTCGGGCTGTTGTTGAGGCGGCGACTTTTCTATCTATTATCTGTCAATAGTGGTTGTTCCTCAGGGTTCATGTTTATCTCCCTACTCTTCCTACTTTTCATAATGATCTTCTCACCTGCCCTTCTAACTCTATCCACTCATATTCCGATGACTCGACCTTCATTCTTTAAAACTCATATCAATCTACTCCCACTTTACTTTGGAATATGCCTCTCGTTCTTAGTCTTTCGATTTTTTTTTCGCTGATGGATAGAAAAAACTTTGTGAAATTCAATTTAAAAACCCAACTTTTACAATCTCCTTCTCCAAAATACCTTCTATTTTTCCTGTCTCTTTCAACGGTTCTGGTTTCCTGTTTGACATATAATATCTTGGCCTTAACATGAACAAAAATGTCTTGAACATTCACTCACAACGGTTTGGCTAAGCCAGGCCTCAAAGACTAGAAGTTCTGTTCTAGACTGTGAGACTTTTCTCACTTTTCCAGTTGCCACATGGATACAAAGTCTCGAATTCCTAGTGTATGGGCAGTTACTCTTTACATATCTGGGGGGGGAGGGCTCTGGTTTCACCCGGTTTTTTGGACAGGGTCGGTCAACGGCAAAAAGGGACGTTATAAACTGTTCTGATACTTTCAGTTTCACTTTGACCTCTATCTTTGCGAGGGAATGTTTGGGTGGCTTTATCTCTATTTATAGGTACCGCAGCGGCAAGCTATCGAGGGAACTTTTCACTCGGCGTACACCCCTTTACGGAGCCTTCAGTAGCACAATAGGTGCCTGTAATTCTGCGGCACGAGTATTGTGTGACATTGGTAACTCCCGGCTAGTTTGCTGTGGTGGTGCCTCCTTCTTTCCCACCACCTCTGTTTGTGGAAATTCTCTTCCATCTCTGTATTTCCTACTGAATTTTAATCTCCCATTTTAAAGGCCTGCGTCTGTGCTCTTATGCGTAATTTGCGCTAGAGGGTGAACTTTCGAGAGTACTACACCCCCTCCTTTGAATAGGGCTTTGCCCGTGAGTTGGGGTGACACTGTAAAAAAAAATTCTTGAATGGGCACGATATGTGGCATGAAAATGACTACTCACCCCATCACAAAACATCATTCAGATCTATCCCAGAAATTCGTACTCTTTTCAACAATTTACCCTCAGATGGATGCATTATGCTCCACCACACATTTTTGACCTTTCTTCAACTTAAATTTACTTAGACTTCTTACTCACACACACAAAATCTACATAGCTCTGTACCACAATCACTCATCTGAATTGCAAATCCTTCTATCCTCTCATTC
>JABUQX010023279.1:2500-23352 GCA_015478945.1 Trachelipus rathkii | reverse complement strand
GTTTTAAGTTATATAGTAATAGTTACACATTACGACCCCTACTATTCACCCACCCCTACTCACTATAATAACATACACACATAACCTACTATTAAAACCCATACTAAATACCCCCACTACTAATTATCACTAATACATCTATAATCACCACAAATCATATCATACAACCCTATACCCTACCCCAAACCATACAAACACTCACTACCCACACACCCTACACCAAAAATAAACTCACCATACACTACACTAAATATCAACCAACACCAACATCTAACCATACCATAAACCTCATACATAAAACACTATAACCTATCATAATACTATATGATATATATACTAACATTATACTATACTATATAATTACATATTATATATATATATAGTCCTATATTAATATATTAATGAACATAAAAAGATGGAATAAACGGTCAGAATTTTTTAATGCCTCACAGCTATGTAAACTATCGAGAACGGCAGCATTTACAGTAAAACAAATATATATGATTTGAATCAGCGAAAATTCTTCAAGGATGGGATTTACTTTTTGTTTTATTTTTTTTTTTTTTTTTTTTTTTTTTCATTTTTATTTTTTTGCTTATCATCGCAATAGTTAAAGTATATACCAAACTGTTTTTTGGAAGTTAAAATTATTCTTTTTTTTTTATAAACTAAAAGTTTATAAAGTGGTAAACCGCAAAGATGGCATGGGTCGGGGTCTCTCGGCTCCCGGTGGACGACGGGGCGACTAATCCCCCCCTCCTGGGGATGGTCTCCCGCGAACCCCCGCCTCTTTACGGTCTTTGGCGGCGTGTCGCCGGGGGTCGCCGACCATCCCCTCCGCGGTAGAAACGTCCCCCCCTCGTCCCCCGTCTGGCTCGAGCCCCCTAAATGGGTTACTTAGATAATTTTTTTGGTTTAATTTTTTTCCACGAATAAAAAAAAAAAAAAAAAAAAAAAAATTCCGCTCTTTAGTATTATATATCATAATATATATATATTATAATTATATCATATCATATTATATATATAATACTAGATATTATATATATACCTATATATAATATTGATTATAATGATATATTATATTATATAATATATTATATATATATATACTAATATATATATATACTATATAATATATACTATATAATTTACTATATATATAACTGAAAAAAAAGCATTTAAAGAAATAATAATGACCGTGAAGCTCCTTTCTTTTTCCTTTTACTTTTCTTATTTTTTTATAATTTCGTAATTAAATACAAAAGCACCAACATTACTTAAGCCAAATAAATTTTCAAGTCATCTGAAGAGCGGAACAGCACCTATTATATACTAGTAATATATATATACTACTATATGATATATATATATCATATATATATACTATATATCTATATATACACTATACTATATATACATAATTATCATCTTACTAATACACCCATAACCTATCTCATATATCTATATAACATATACAAAATATATACTAAACTATACCGTCCCTATAAACTATGTAAAATATCATACTATATATTATACTAATACTCAACTATACTATAATATATATATTAAATATATATATAACAGTACTTATATATATATATATAGTATATATATATCTATATAATATATATAATAAATATACTAAATCTTATATAATACTATATATATATCATATACACAAAAAATACTATAACTATATATTCAAACCATATCACATACATACCATAAAATACTATTATACTAACTTATAACACAATATATATCTATATATCATATAATATATAACCAATACTATATATATATAATATTTATTACACCATCCATGCCTGCTACGGGGCTAAACACTGACAGATGCTTTCTCCTCGGCAGAATATTCTTCTTTCGCAAAAGCTTTCTATCCTTCAAATGTTCCTCCTTCCCTCTCCTACTTCCAATCTACCGCATCTTTGCCGGTCAATACTTGTTTATGTACCTAAGCCATCTGCCACCCCTCACCGAAGTCCAATCCATCTCTTCCTCATGAGTCTTCCTCGCATGCATCTCACTAACCAACTTTCTGTTCGCTCCTCCAAAATCCCATATCATATCCTCTCAATCTCTCCCTTCTTCCTCAGGATTCTTTTCCACCATGTCCAAACCACTACTTATAACTGCCGTATCCTCTCCCAACGCAATCCTCCAAACATGAGATATCCACTCACCTCAGTTCTCTCCGAACTCACCAGCTCGCTTCTCACTTCTGTTCTTCCCTCAACAGATTACATACCCTTCCTCCAATGAGTCTAAATACAAAGTCCACACCTCATTTCTGCAGCTCTTTACTATTCTGCTTTCTTCTGATCGACATATTCATTGCCAGCATTTCAAGAACCACTTACAACAATATCCAGGTGCTCAGAATTGTTAATCAACATATTAATTTAATAGCTTTAACCTCTGTTGCTATTTCCTTTCTCCTTTAGTAACACGGGACTATAACATTCCCACATATTACTTTAGAATAATCTTCACCCATTCTTCCTTTCAAACTCAATCATCTTGTCTCTTCCGTTAGAATCTGTCAAAATACCAGGCACCAAATACTTAAATCTATTCACTTGCTTAAGCACTTATATCTTCTTACTGTTCACTTACTACTCCTTCCCTCTCTTCTGCCCTAATCCCACCATTATTTTTTGTTTGCCCGTTTTTCCCCTTCTTTTGCTGGTTTTCGGTTTTTATTCCTCCCCTATGACCCCATTGATGCTTTCCATTATCCTCGCTTTTTTCCACCTTAACTCTCACAGCTTCTTGCAGGGGATCTGAGCCTCCTCGTATTAGTCGTCACATTGACCGCGTCATCATTCCGACATAAACCCAAACGTACCACGTCACCCCACACAACAAAAAAGCTAGTGCTTCCCATAATTATCCCTTGTGCAGTATCTTTTTACATGGCAGCTGCGTCCTAGATAAAAGTGCCAAAAGCGAGCAAATAGGTGCATCAGACACTTTCCCTCGTCTAAACCCTCCGTTTTTTGGTTCTTTTCAACTTCAAACCACTATCCTCCCTCTTTCCTGTATCCTCTACACCGAATATTTATTGGCACTTTCATACATACTTCTTAAAATGGCTGCTATCAGACCTTTCTGGTCATATTGCATATACATTGCCGATCTTCTAACACCTCATCCACAGTTCTTTTCGCTTACTTTATTCATATCGAATGCCCTTTTCCAACGTCTATTGAAATTGCAGCATACGGACCTTCTTCCCTTCATTCCACCCTCTATTATTTTCTCCAGCTCAGACACCTTTCCACTGTAACATATTTATAGATCAAGAGTCACTTTACTCATTATTTGCCCTGGTCTGGAAACCGTCCGCTGCCATTTTCCAATTCTCTGTCCTCGACTCTATCCTTAATTCTTTTTGATTCTAAGGATCCCTCTCACCAACTATTCTTTACTCGCCCCCACCAACAATACCTATTTCCTCATATAATTTTCCGCATATTCTTTAATCTCCCTTCTTATGTATCGGTCGGACAGATTACGGCTTTCCTCCATTCTGTTGGTATTCTTTTCTTTCATTCCATCTGGCATCAAAATTTTAACCTGTCAACCATTTTTAGTTATTCCCTCACCTGTTTTTTAATAGTTCATTATACCAATCCATTTCGTATCCGCATCTCTTATCCCATTTTTTTAACTTATCTTAACTGCTTCTTTTACTTCCTCTATCTCTATCATTCTAATTTCCTTACCTTCTTGTCTTACTCTTCAGGGTAGTTTCATCCAATTTCCTCCCTCCCCATTCCTCTACACATATTCAATAATTCCTCGAAAATACTGCGCTCCATTTTACTTCCTTACCTCCTCTCTCCCACTCTTATGAACGAACGGTTCCTCTTCACCCTCCTTATTCCAAAACCCCGTCACGCAGCATTCCTGGGTTCTCTTATATTTCCTCTCATCTGCTCGTTTGGCCATTCCATATAAAAGATTCACCAGATCGCCCTTTCGCTATCTTTCTCTTTCAGTCTCTCTTCCCCTATACCTTCTCCATAGTGAACATGTCCCTTGATATTTCTTTCCTTTCTATCCTACATCACTCCGCGCATGGCTTTCTTGCGCTTTACACCTATTCTATCCTGTTCCCTTCGTTCTTGTCTTCAGTCCATTCCTAACTATATCTTTGTTTTTGAGCTCTCCGATCATGCGTTCTTAACCATTAGCCTCATCCTCCAACATGACCGTCCTTCTTATTTCCCTAGAACCCCCAGCCCAGACGACATTCTTTCTTTCCCTAGCATATTCTGCTTGGCGATTATCGAATCTACTCTTGTTTTTCTAGAAGTGTCTCTCCATACCTCTCCCTCACGCGCCGTTTCTGTTCTTTCATGTCCCTTTCGATTCCTTGCGTGAGGTTTTTTCATTAAAACCATCTCTACCAACACCATCCACCCTCAGCTTTTCCAACAAACAGTATCTCCTTTTTTTCTTTTGTTATCTTCCCTGGTTTTCTCCTTTTTTTCCAAATCAGTTTACCCAATACCATTCTATGTTCTGAATCTAGTGTGAAAATCTAGAGGTAAGCTTTCACGAATCTCCAAAACATCCTCTCCAATCGTTAGGCTCAAGCATCCATGTACCAATCATGATTTCTCCGTGTACTCTAGTTCCTCCGCCACTCCACCTATATACCACGTACCTATTTCCTTGTCTCTCATCTTCCATGTTTGAAAGAAATGTCTAATTCATAACAGCCATGGTTTATCGTTTCTCATCGCAAAGCTCCGATCAGGTAGCTCCCCACAACGTTTCTCTCCCCTATCTCCAATGATCCCCGTGAGTACACAAATACTCCTCTCAACTCTCTCTACGGGTCTCATCCAACAATGGAGGCGTTCATCTACATCCCCCATCCCCATAATCTTCTTTTTCTCCTCCTCACGACCTCGCGTCATCTAAGTGTCTCGTTGTGAATAGCCTCCACCTGAATTCCAATTTTTCCACTTCAGAACTGGTTCTTCCCCTGGTGACGGCCGCTTTACACTTGGATTTAACGTCTCAATGATTCTCCTCTCAACATTCATTCAACGTAATCGCAATCATATTCTCTTCATTTATTAACTAACGAGGTGTTCCAATTACTATCTTCCATATTCAAGATCAGTATCCGGGTTTCTATTATGATCGACTACTTCACGTGCCCCTTTCTCTCTTCCCTCTCATCCACCTTAGATAGTTACATTTACCACCAGTCTCTATTCTGCTTATATCTTCTTAGTATAACAACTCCGCCACCAACCAACCGGCGTTACATTCATCCGTCACAACCCCCAACACAATCTCAGGAATTCACTCTTTTCCATTACAACATCCACTTGCCTGACCATCCTCCCTTTTTCCAGGCAAACACAGTACTGCACTTCTATAATAACAATAAAGTGGCAAATTTCGCGTATTGCTGGTATCCCTATTTACAACGGATAGCTAAACCTTTATCCAACGCATACGCTCTGTTCAGAACATCAACTTCGGTAACACGCATTTCTTTGTGTCCTGATATTCTTATTTTACGCCAGACGAAATACTCTATTTTTACGGCTACGGACTTGCAAATAAGGCCTGTCGCAACAACCTTTCCTATAGTTTTCCATTCTTTATGAGCTTAGGAGGTTTGATTTTGTGTGGAAGAAAAATTATATAGGATACAAGAGGTGTTCCGCCAGCCAACTTAAACCATGTCAGATAGATTTATCTTACTTGTTATCTAACGTCAGCTGAACAATATCCCCATTCAGAATTCAACCAAATTTCAGATATATGCAGAACTTAGCCTCAAAATAATCCAAATTGTTTTAAAGCGCGCATCAATCAACATACCATAAATACAAACTTACTACCCGTCCCCGTACAACCTCCAACTACCACTAATTAATTATCTACATACTTACTGTTACACCACTATATAAATACTATCTCAAATCACGATTACCTATTATATATCTATAAATAAATTACTCATAGCTATACACATAATTATATAATATTGCAATATAATAATAAAATATTATATTATTTAGAATTTAATATTCAAATATATCGAATTATAGAAGAATATTAGAATGATCTCTAGCATTATATATTATAAAAATTATAATACTAATAACACATTTGATACATATTACACAATACCATTTCAATGTATCTTAAGCACATCAAAACAATACAATAACTAATAAAATAATAATCAAATAAAGTATATCACATTAGTTATAGGTTTATAGCAATTATTTCAGAATTTATTTAATTAATCTAACCACTTTTCCTCAATATTATTTGTTTTTAATTTTATACCCTTTAAATTTTTCAGTTCTTTAAATCTGCACAAATAAAATTGTGATCACTTCAAGCAAACATTGAAATCTATAATATATAATTAATAATAAGTAATAATATATACTAATATACTCTATATAATATATATATTATTCATATTCAAATACAATACATCATCCTAAATATACATCACACACCTCTAAGACAAGCTCTCGCCCCAACCCCCATTAATATCCCCTTACTAACCTCTTATAACACTCACCCTAACTTATATACCTATATAAATACCACGACAATCCTACACTCAGACCCCATAACACCTACCTATCCCATCACCCACACTAAATTATAATAACTCATCAACTCTAAATATGGTCTGTAATAAACCTATTTAATAATAAATCACACTACGCAAATTTCCCACAACAAACATCATATCATCAAATAGAAACATAAAATTGATAACATTAAAAAAAATGATTCCATTCAAAGACATACCAAATTCCCACATCAACCACGAGTAATAAACAACATCTATACATAATATACACTACAATTACTATATAATCTGATATCCAAATGTACAAAAATATAAATCCGTATATATAATATTAACTAATAAATATACTTACTAACATTAAAATGGGTTAATAATGATACAAATAAAATAATATAAATATAATTACTAAATATATTATCTTTATATCATAAAGAAATGAAATTTACATTGCCAATTATACATTTATCAACAAAAACTTTTTCTTATGTATTCAGCTGAAGAGACCCAGTCTGAAAGGTTTTAAAAATTTATAACGAAGCCAAACTTGAGAAATAACGGTAACTTTTACTCACAGCCTTTTTTATAATATAGAGCAGTATGGGTTAAATTGATAGAAACAGACAATTCAAACAGATGCGTTTTTAATATTACTATATACATGATATAACACAATAATGGAAAAATATTGGTGACAGTTATGGAGGGATTAAAGATAATTACTTTTGCCAGATGGTTCCAAATGTTTTATTTGTTTCATAAGGTGGTATGTACAGAGCACTTATGGACAAAAGAGGAATATTGTAACAATAACAATCATCTAGGCATCTAAGGCAAAAATATCATGAAACACAAAAGCTTAACATCTTATTGATTTGTAAAAAACTGAATGCTCCATAAATAAGCCTCTCACTAGTTTGATGAAACCATTGTAATACATTGCTAAAACGCAGCTTAGACGGCGATAGATATTAGAAAAAATCAAAACAATAAGCATTATATTGAAACATCTTCAACAGAAGTCTACACTGTGTAATTTAGTATCTTGAATAATAAATTATGAAATTCTAAAACCTGAATAAAATCTGTTGAGGAGCATTAGTAGCTGCATTGGAAGAGTTAAGGACATAAACGAAACCAGATTATCCCAGACCCTACTACCGAGGTGTCTATCAAAGAATTGCAGCGGAACTTACGTGATACTTCATTTGACAGCAGAGTACTGGGTCGCAGAGACATCTCATTATAGCTGCCTCATCGTAGCGAGAAAAACCAAGAGCCAACCTGCTTTACAAGGAACTTCAAGGAAAATAAATATCTAGAGATGAACATTCATAACAAAAAATTAGAGACGAAATGAGTAACAAAATAATGTCTGACGTAAGCCGACTCTACGATAGTAAGAGAAACATTCAAAGATAGTCGAAATATTATGATCTAATCTGTCACTTGCAGACTGAAACGAAGTGTGATCGTTCTCCGAACCAGTAAAATAATTACACACATGAGTAATAGATCATCATAATAGCTAACATACATAAAAATAGTTAAAACGAAAAAACCAACAAACAGAAAGAATCTATATCTAGAGAACATTATAATGACACCAGAAAAGCCATGAACCGCTAGAAAACAAGAACTACTCCACAATTATCTTTTAAAGACAGAGATCCGAAAAGTTATGCAAACACGGTCAACATCAAGACCTATCAAGGATTAAAATTAGTTAATATCACAACACTATGAAGTGTTTCGCCTATTCGTTTAATGTGAGAGGTTCGTTCTTGGGGGGTTTCAGGCTAAGATTGAGAGAATATAATCCAAAGCTTAACCCAATATAACTCAATACATTAGTCAAATGCTCATCAAGCCCTAGTCAATTATAGTGATGCTACATAAGCTGCCATCATTGTTAACAGAATAATGGTAACGCACCTTTATTTTGCTAATCTTCCAAGCACATATGTGTCAAATTTTTTTCACAAGCCCAAAGAGAACAGCACAGTGTATGGAAATCACAGTAGTGAAAAGTAAAAGAATGAAGTAAAGTCATAAATTTGGAATAATTTCATTTTACGTACATAAAGTAAATTAATTTTGACTAAATAAAAAAGAAATAAATAGAATGGCATTAAAGGTTACTTTTCTAAATGTGGGATAATAACGAATTTCAAGATCTGTAAAATTACAACTTCCCTTCGACATAACTGCGGGACATGTCAAGGTTCATGAGAGTAAATAATATATATTTTTGTGGGCTTTAGTTTTTTTTCATAAGAAAAAAATCTACCCAAATAGGCAGGGGGCCCTACTTCATCCTATATTATTTGCCACGCGAGCGGGGGATGGGCCGCATAAGACTATTCTTTATGGTCAACTTCAATTAAAGCAGAACACTTTGACTACCCAAGCGTTCAGAAATAAAGATCTGCATTTGATACCTTGAGAAGGAAAGTTCTCCATCCATAAGACGAAAATTTTTAATAATTTTCAAGGAACATGTTAAGTCAATGTAGCAAATTAGTGAGAAGCAGAAACAGGTATTCCAAATTTAAGTAGAGAGAGGCAAAAGAAATATGTGACACAAAAATTTGTCAGTTATGAAAGATACAAAGATTTTATAATTATAACATTCAACTATAATGCTTCTACATTATTATCTGAACCTGAAATGTTATATGTCCCATTATATAATTCCAACTTTCCTGCCCAAAACTAAAAGTAAACTTTGTAAAAAATTTGTTACACCCTCCTTCACATAAAAAGACTACTCAGTAACGGTTAATAACTATTCTAATTTAAATTAAACGCAGCGAAAGAATTTCGTTCCAGACACGGAAGTGAATAGACTTTCCTTGATTCATAAGATGAAAATAAAAATTAGAAAGAACTATCACGTGAATGTAAAAGTTTGTTAAAAAACCTATTCAAAAAAGTAAACTCTAAATATAAAACTATTCCCGAATTAAGACAACCACATTTCGGAAGTTGAGTCGGTGTCAACTACTACTTATATAAGGATAAAGACTTTGTGAGAATATACGATGGAATGTGCAAGAGGACAGGCTATTCGGGAAAAGAGGCATAACAATTAAGCAATGCTCTCAGTAGAAAAGAGAGTTTATCTTTATTTAGTGACTTATTGATCTGACAAAGTATATTGAAAACAACCTTTGTCATGTTTTTTAAGAAAGGCGAGCCGATTTTCTTTTAAATAAACCAGTTAAAAATTGATTTTCAGTTACTTCATACTTATATATATAAAAAGCTAACAAAAATGAAACAAAAATTTAAATATTTTAACTATACCACGAAAGGATAAATAAAAAACTATATATAACTATATTATAATATATAAATATAGTATATATATGATATTTATATATATTAAATAAAATATAATAATTAATATATAATATATAATATATAATATATACTTTTATAATTGTGTGTGTGAAAATTCAGAAATGCAGACCACCTATAAATTTTAGTACGACGAGCCACCTCAGTATACTAGATATATATATTATATATATATATATATATAATATAATATATTATATATATATAATATATATATAATAATAAATATATAAATTATAATTAAATACTAATAATAATATAATATAATATATATAATATTAAGATATATATATAATAATACTATATATAATATATAATATTAAATAAATACTGTTAATGTATATTAATATAAAATATATAGATAATATATAATAAAATAGTATATATATATGCAAATAGTAATATAATATATAATATAATAATAAAGAAATAAGTAAAATAGTTAAAATGTAAAATATAAAAAATATATACTAATATAATGATATATATATAAATAATATAATATATGAATTATATACTATATATATATATATATATATTAAATATATAATATATTTATTTATATATTATAATAATTTGGGATTTCAAAATTATTACATATTGTAGGAGGAGATTCCTTATTTTAAAGATTAATATAATTATAAATAAAATAAAAGTATAACCTTTGACAAAAACCGCTATATTTATTATATTATTATATATATATTATATATAATATATATATACTACTATATATATATAATATATAATATTATATAGTATTATTCATTATATATATTATATATATATATATTATATATATATTATAGTTATATATATATAATATAGTATCTATATAATATAGGACATTTATCAGAGTTTGACTCCGTTTACTCCGGGGGAAAATTCGCGATAAGAGAAACAACGACATTTCGCAGTATTTTCTTTATTTTAATATTTCTATGTATGATAAATATTTTCTTATATAAATATTTCTCCGAATTTATGACATTTTTTAAGAAATTAATCAAAGAATTATATTATTATTATTATTATTATTATTATTAATTATTATTTAATATGAATTGATTTTTTTCTAACCAGTTTTTCTTTTTTATTTTTTCGTGTATTATTATTATAATTTTAGGGTATTTTTATTTTAAAAAATTCCAACCCGGACCCGCGAAGCGTTAGCGAGCGGGCACCCCCGCTGCGGGGAACGGGGGGGAAAGATATAGAGGGCGGGGCCGAAGGCCCCCACCCACGGAATCAAAAAAATTAAAATATATAAAAATATCAAATATCAAATTTTACTATTATCATGGCGTCTGCTATAACTTTGCGAATTATTCGTCAAATTAATTGCAAAAAAATTGTTATAATCTTACTCCATTCTTTATAAGCTACACGTGTGGAAGCGCAAAAAAAATACTTATATATCAATTTCTTTTACTTTTTCTTATATTTTTAATTTAAATTGCATTGAAAATCCAGCATTTACTTATGTATTTTAACCTCAAATCATTGAAATTACGTTACATTTTTTATTAAGTTTTCGTTCCTGGAGTCCAAGACCACTTATAAATTAGCTATATATATAACTATATAGCGTATACTATATATATATATGGATATAGGATGTGAAATATAATATAGAAATTAAGGTATATCATAAAAGATATATATAAATTATATATAAAAATCATATGTAAAAAATAAATAAAAACAGAAAATCCTACATATAATATAATATATCCACATGGAATATTATGTACTAATCTATATTACTTATAGTATATAGGAAGCTTCTCCTTAATAGCGGTAGTTAAACCCGATATATATCTGCAACGACAGCAATGTAATCGATTTTTTTTCGTATTTTTCCATATCAGATTAGATTTCAACCATTTAAATACAGCTTTCTTTTTGTTTTTAATTGAATCCCTTAGACTAAATTAATTATAGGACACAGACATGTTAACACTCTAAAATGTCCTACTAAATATACTATGTTGACGGCATTTCTTAGAAAGGCAGGCAATAAAAGTACTTGAACGGTAAAACGTTACTAAAATTGCATCAGGATGTTATAAAATAATGTCCAAAATATTATTTATAATTAAAAGATAGTGAAGCAAAATTAATTTTTAAAAATATATAGTTTAATATATAAAAAGAAATAATGTATAAAATAAGAAAGCCTCCACTTCTACTAATTTTTATCATCAATTCAATACTTTTAAGATTGTAAAATTACAATTATTTCAGTAGACGTAAGACTTATTGCTGCACTGTTAAATGTTTTCAGAATAAACTTAATTTTATTTATTTTAATTAAATTATTATTATTAATTATTATTAATTATCATATTATTATTATTATATAAAATATTATATGTTTATATTATTATTATTTATTATTATTATTATATTATAATTTATTATTATAATAATTATGTTAAACTCTTACTCGTATGATATCTCGGAAAAATAGATAGATACAAGAAAACTGCATAACATATATGGAATCAGCGTGAGACAACAAATTGTATTGGAAAACTGAAAAAAAAAAATATTTAATACTTTTTTTTATAATTTTTTTTAATACCCAAAACTGTTAGAATAGGTACAAGAAAACTAAATAACATATTTAGAATCAGCGCCTGAAATATGTTTGAATAAAAGATTTATTTTTAGTTATAACTAATAATTTTTATTCAGGGTAAACCGCAAAAGATGCAAAGAGTCGTGAAGAAAAGGTCTCTCGTACTAAACAACTGAAGGTGACGACGGATGGAATGGAACTTATTTCCTACCACCCTCCGGGAAGGAGATCATCCGGACCCCCGCTGCTTGGTATTTGGGAAGTGTACAGCGGGGGTCCTCCGCCCACTCCCCATACGGGAAAGTTATTGGAAATACGTCCCCCCCTCAAGAGTCCCACCGTCGGAAACTCGCATGCCCCCAAAAAATATTTAATTAGCTATTTCATATATGTTTTTAGTTTTTCTATAGCATCCATTTGTGTTTTGAGAATATAAAAAAAATATATAAAAAATTTTTTTTTTCCATTATTCATACAAATTTCATACGCTGATTATCCATATATGTTATCATTTTTCTTTGTACCTATTAGTTTTCAAGATAAGATATCATGCGGTAATCTTCTTTAGTTATTGGCCATTTAATTATATTATTATTATTATTAATTAATTATTATTATTATTATTATATTATTATTATTATATTAATTATTATTATTATTTAAATTATAATTATTATTTATATATTATTATTATTATTAATTATTAATTTATTATTATTGTACTAAATATTTAATAAATTTCATATATTTGAAAGAAATTTTCTTTTACTAAAATCATGTGAAGCAATATAATTTATAAATCAAATTTAGGAACGCAAAAGCAAAAATAATAGCCTTTACACTACCTTCTTGAGCTGTAACTCCAACAAAGTACTGCAGTGATGTCAGAAATTCTAAAAAAAGATCATTAATCATTGCACATGCTTACTAGGAATTTGGCCCTGTTGACGTATGCGCTAACAAAAACACTGTTGGGTTCGCATAGGGTCTTGGTATGTTATTTCGATATATGACTATTTATCTAACTTCCTTTTAAAAGTTAGTAGTTGGCCTATATATTATAGTAATAATAATTTAATATATATACTATATATAGATTATGTATATATTATAATAATATAAATAATATAAAAGAAATATTATAAAATAATAATAGATAAAATAATTAAAAACTTTAAATATATAATAATAAGGAATATAAATATAATTATTTATAATATAAATAATAAGATAATACAGATATATATATTAATATAAGTAACAATAGATATACTAATATAAGTTCACTTCAGTATATAAACATATAACACCAAAAGGAAAAACTAATACAAAGAATTAAAAAGAATAAAATAATGGTTATTTCATCTCATATCGAAAGAAACTACAAAAATTATCAAGAACGAAAAAAAAAGTGTTCAAAATAAAATAAATAAATAAATACGGCTTAGCTCCATCATGGCAGCTAAGTCACAGATTCATTATATGTAGCCAAAATGCTTTTAAAACAAAGAAATTTCTTTAAGTCGTCAGAGCATATTTATAAAAAGTAGCAGTATTAATATTTATAATATCCTTATTATTTATAATTAAAGACTCATAATTTTCATCGAATTAATATCTCTAATTGTAAGGATAGATAATTAAGATTAAAGACACTTTTTTTACATTTATGAAATGTCTTTTACTATAGATAATACAGATAATATAGGGAGACCCATTTCAAATCTCTAACAATCGTCTTATCACCTTTGACCACCCATTTTTCCAAAGTTTTTGAAATTATTTATCCTTAACTAAGATTTGGAAACATCTTATTTCTTCTAATCTTATCTCTGATAGCCAGTATTACTTTCGTAAGGAAAGCCCTATTGATGATCTTTCGGTGAATCTATTGCTTCGCTGCTAGACATATCTAAAGCCTTCGATAGAGTTTTGAAACAGAGGTTTAACATCTAAACATTTTTATTTAAGTATAGTTCCTTCTCTCCGATTAATATTCATGCTCTATAGAGCAGTTATTACAGAGGACTACTGTTCATGCATTAAAGAAATCAATGGCTATGTTTCGCAGAATTCTGTCTTATCCTCAACTCCTTTCTTTAATTATATTCTTTCTTTAACGATCTATCTGTCACTTCACCGCCAATCCACTCTTCTGTTAACGATTCCACTCTTCATAAATTTTTTCACTGGACCCCTGTATTTTATTGTGAAAAAATAACAACCACATCTGAGCACACGACATTCCCATGGCATATTCCAGGGCAAGCACCTGCACCAATTCAGGATTATGAATGAGCTAGTACTATTGGTGACAGCCCTATCGGACCATATGCCTTACCGGAGCACCTGGACGCTAGGTCATTTCTACAGCTCGTACGGGATAGATTGGCAGCAATCCTTGAGGACGTTCCTTTTGGAGTCTTTAGATCCATGTGGTTTATGCATGTTGGGGCCCCAGCCGACTTTGCGAGGCCAGTTCGCCAGAATCTTGACGGCATGTATCCTAATCGTTGGATTGAACTTGGCGTGCCCGTAGCATGGCCGTCACTGTCCCCCGACCTCAACCCGTTAGATTATTATTTGTGGGGCCACCTTAAATCACTCGTGTACAGAGACCCTATCCCTGATGTTGTTACCCTTCGGCAACGTATCTTTGATGGGTGCGACCAAATTCGTCGGCAAGCGGGAATCTTCCTAAGACTGCGTCACTCCATGATGAGACGGGTAGAAGCCTGCATTGCTGCAAACGGGTCACATTTTGAACACCTCCTGTGAATAGGACAGTGGAGTGCAACACTACTACATGTATTATGTAGTGGTATTACATCACCACATGTATTTTGAATGTAATAAATACAATTATAATTTTAATGTTGGTTCAGTATGCTTGTTACTACTGCAGTGGAAAGTATTTGCAACATATCTCCTCTACCATGCATTCCCCGACCTATGTGCATTTAACGAATATTTTCACACTCACTGTGTTTCATAACGTCACAGAGTTTGTCGGTATATGGTCCGATAAAGCTGTCACCAATAATACCTGCCCATACAACAATCCAACAATCCGGAATAGGTGCTGATGCCTGCCTAGGAGTGTACCCTGGGGATTATAGTGTGCCCAGATGTGATATATATATATATATATATATATATATATATATATATATATATATATATATATATATATATATATATATATATATATATATATATATATATATATATATATTGTAACATCAGCTTACTTACTTTGATTAAATTGAATGATTTCTCGGCCAGGCCCCCAACCGATGCCACACAAGTATATGGATTTTCGCCACTCTGTGATAGTAGAGTCTGGACCAAAAGATTATAATGGATCTGATGGATCCTTAAAACACTTACACAAAATATGCTGACCTCCAAAACCTTAAATGATCAAAATCAAAACAGGACTATCACAGTGCGAAGGGTTCGTTTTTAGAATTAAGCAAAAACATCAAAATAATAATAAGAGCAAAATAGGATAACTATAGCAAGAACAGAATTGACTAATTACTAAATCACAAAACAAGGAGCATAATAAAAGATAAAAAAAAACAAAAACAAATTACAAATGTCAAACTATTTAAATGTAATAAAAAATAAAGCAATATTAAATGAAATCTAAACGTACTGGATATAATATCCTCAGTCTTACGTAAATTACTATTTCGTGAGAACCAAGGGTATAATAAGCAATAGCAACAAAAAGAAACAAAAAATGCCTATCAAAATATTATTAAATAAATATTAACTATATTTAAAATATTTACTAAAATATTAACCAAACAAATGCACACATAGAATCCAATCCTAATTCCCCTTCAGTTAATAAATAAATATTACCTGAAGAATAATTAGCAAAAGATATACTAACATTTAGAAACAACACGTTAAAATATAACAAGACTACTTTACTTTAAAAAAATAAATGTTAAAGTTTCAAAATATTTTCAATAAAATTAAAATGTTATTTTCCAAACTGTGAGCCAGAAAATGTATGAAAAATACAAATAGTAATACAATACTTACGTCATCAATCTCAGGTAGACTTGCATGGGACGCTTCCAGCTTACTTCAATAATAATTACTACACATTCTAATCATATTGAAAACACATAATAAAATAAATGAAATCATATTATTATTACCACAGACCATTTAAAAATAATTAAATATGATAAAACACCATTGGATTAAACAATGCACAATTTAACACAGAAAATTTAGATAACACAGGTAACACTTCCAAAGACCAGGTGACATATAACTGTAAAGCAGACGACAAAATGATGGATTGCCACGTATACCCTTTTTAACAACAGCTGAGCTCAATAAGATCCACGGACAAAGTCGCTCTCAAATTGAAAACATGCTAATAAATATGAACTCAAACACTCTAGAATACTCATTCCACCAATAAATATGAATTAAAATTATTACTATTACTAATTAGAAGAATTAAATATTTATTCACCTTTCATCCTCTTTTAGCAGGTAACATTCATTCCTCTGATTACAACAAAAAAGGCGGGCTTGAGTTGGCAGCGTTTTACTACATTAAAATAATAAAAAAAACGAAATTATTAAGACTCAAACTAAAGGACAACTTTTATAGTAAAGACTGCGCTTCACGACCTTATCATAAATAAATTAAAGTATAAATTCGTAAGGCTCTTTCTGGCTTCAAAATACATTACATAATGAGCTTTATAATTTTATATTTCCATTTATTATATAAAACGTCCTCCAAAAATATTTAGCAAAATAGTAAATAATAAGAATAAATGTATGAACGCACAATTTAACACAGGAAATTTAGATAACACAGGTAACACTTCCAAAGACCAGGTGACATATAACTGTAAAGCAGACGACAAAATGATGGATTGCCACGTATACCCTTTTTAACAACAGCTGAGCTCAATAAGATCCACGGACAAAGTCGCACAAAAATGAAAAACATGCTATTAAATATGAACTCAAACACTCTAGGATACTCATTCCACCAATAGGAACATATTACTAATTAGAAGAATAAAATATTTATTCACCTTTCATCCTCTTTTATTTAGTAGGTAACATTCATTCATCTGATTACAACAAAAAAGGCGGGCTTGAGTTGGCAGCGTTTTACTACATTAAAATAATAAAAAAAAAAAACAAAAATTCTTAAGACTCAAACCAAAAGGACAACTTTTATAGTAAAAACTGCGCTTCACGACCTTATCATAAATAAATTAAAATATAAATTCGTAAGGCTCTTTCTGGTTTCAAAATACATTACATAATGAGCTTTATAATTTTATATTTCCATTTATTATATAAAACGTCCTCCCAAAATATTTAGCAAAATAATAAATAATAATAATAATAATAATAATAATAATAATAATAATAATAATAATAATAATAAAAATAATAATAATAATAATAATAATAATAATAATAATAATAATAATAATAATAATAATAATAATAATAATAATAATAATAATAATAATAATAATAATAATAATAATAATAATAATAATAATAATAATAATAATAATAATAATAGTCTCTATGCTTTTGCAAGACAAACTTGAACCAAACATTTCAACCATTATTATTATTACTATCATTTGCATATCATACAAGAATTTAAAGAAAAATTGATATTGCTTTTATATATATATATATATATATATATATATATATATATATATATATATATATATATATATATATATATATATATATATATACAAAAATAATATATATATATATATATATATATATATATATATATATATATATATATATATATATATATATATATATATATATATATATATATATATATATATATATATATTCTATATATATATATATATATATATTCATATATATATACACTATATATATATATATAGCCGTGGCACAAACGGTAGGCGACGGAGTCATATGTGGCAAGATCGCGGGTTCGAGATCCTGGTTCGGATCTAGGTAGAAAGTACCTAGAAGTTCCCCTCCTTGAATGGGCTATGCCCATGAGGTGTGAACTTTTTAATGAAAATATATATATATATATATATATATATATATATATATATATATATATATATATATA
The DNA here is from genome assembly GCA_015478945.1 of Trachelipus rathkii. Classification (NCBI taxonomy): domain Eukaryota; kingdom Metazoa; phylum Arthropoda; class Malacostraca; order Isopoda; family Trachelipodidae; genus Trachelipus; species Trachelipus rathkii. The sequence continues at coordinate 4,656 of JABUQX010023279.1, read as the reverse complement.
TATATATATATATATATATATATATATATATATATATATATATATATATATATATATATATATATATATATATATATATATATATTTTTATATATATATATATATATATATATATATATATATATATATATATATATATATATATATATATATATATATATATATATATATATATATATATATATATACAGGTTCTGTATATATATACATATGTACCAGCGGGAGACTTATTCGCTTGAAAATGCTCAGTAATGGAGGGTATCAACATGGGTGGGAATTGACAATTGAACCAAAAGCAAATTGAGCATGTTCAAACGTTACAACTAGCTCCCCCTTTAAGCAATTTACAACGTAAATTTCTTATTTTATATTCTCATTTTGATCGTTGGTGAGAATGTCAATTTCTTCTTTAGAAGGTCGGTCTAAACTTTCAATCCTTCCATCACCGATAGACCTACTTAAATAATCGGCGATGATATTGTCCTTGCCGTGTATGTGCTGGAGCAGGAATCGAAATCGATGGAGAAACAATGCCCAACGCATGATCCGAGGACTATCGTATTTCTTCTTGTTCATAGCAGCCAGGGGTCTGTGATCCGATTGTAAAACAACTCTTTCCCATACAGGTATGGCTCAAATTTCTTCACCCCCTGTTACTATAGCCAAAGCTTCTTTTGTTTCGTGTCACCTCCAGGGGTTTAATAATATCATTAAATATAACTCTACGTCCATTGTAGATTCTTTATCAATATATATATATATATATATATATATATATATATATGTTTTTATATATATATATATATATATATATATATATATATATATATATATATATATATATATATATATATATATATATATATATATATATGAATATATATAAATATATATATATATATATATATATATATATATATATATATATATATATATATATATATATATATATATATATATATATATATATATATATATATATATATATATATATATATATATATATATATATATATATATATATATATATATATATATATATAATATATATATATATATATATATATATATATATATATATATATATATATATATATATATATATATATATATATATATATATATATATATATATATATATAACCAATTGTCATAAAACTTCTTAATTGTTATATATAAAAATAATATTAAAATAGGAAAATTGAATAAATATATAAATTATAAGGTAATTTTATTGGAAATTATATGTTAGCGGTCTGTTGCAGATTTCAATAGTGAAAAAAATGTTATTAACTATAGAATTAGCCGATTTTCGATAGCGGATTGGCGAAGCAAAAAAAAGTTGCGGAATTTCGATAGGGGACTAGCGAAGCAGACAAAGTTGCAAAATTGCGGAACTGCGATAGTGGACTGGTGAAGCAGAAAAAGTTGCGGAATTGCGAACTGCGGAATGTTCAGCAAAGTTGGCGAAATTGCTAATTGCGGACTAACAAAAAAGTTGCGGGTGCCCACCTTCGATATATACAGAGGTGGGCGACGATTTGCTACTCCGTTACTAAAGGAAATAGCTTTTTGAGTAACGGACTTGTTCCTTTTTCTTTCATGTAACCCACTAAAAAACTTCCGTTATTTTTTCCTCCTTTACTTTTTAGTCCGTTACATTTCGTTCGACTTTCTTAAAGTTTCTTTCTTTGAATGTTGATATCCAATTGACCACCCCGGTCAAGCAAAAAAATCCTTATATATATATATATATATATATATATATATATATATATATATATATATATATATATATATATATATATATATATATATATATATATATATATATATATATATATATATATATATATATATAAGGAATAAGGTGAATCTGAATAGAATAATTAATAGTAAAAGTGCTTTGGTAACTGATGAAATTGAATGTGAGGAGAATGTGGAAGGAACGCTTCGAAAACCTGCATAACATTGGCAGTAATGCAGAGGTGATAGTTAAAGTGTGTGGGTTTAATGGTGCAAGAAGGAATATGTATTTTGGGAATGAGGGCATTAGTAAGGAGGAGGTAATGAGTAGAGTGAGAAAGTTGAAGAATGGTAAATCTTTAGGTATAGATGAAATTACTGGTTAAATGATCAAGAACTGAGACGAGATG
>JABUQX010023278.1:12500-26732 GCA_015478945.1 Trachelipus rathkii | reverse complement strand
GGAAATAAAAAAAAAAAAAAAAAAAAAAAAAAAAAAAAAAAAAAACACGAACAGAATTATCATTCAATACTATACCACAAAAAAAGACAACATATATCACACAATGTAAACTATCATATATGAATTCCTTAATTTACCTTTATATATCACAACAAACAACCAAAACATCAAAAAATCTAATACGATTAATTCACTCATAAAAATTCAATTCTCTCACACTAACACGACACCACATAATATATATTTCCATAACATGCAAACAAATTAAACTTTTTATCTCTATGCCTCTTTTAGTCTCGAACTACTATACATTAACGAGAAGTAAACAAACAACCCATCATGTCAAGACCTTAGCGCACTCAAGACTTTGTCCCGTTTGTGTCAACCAACGTTTAAATTGCACCAGCCACCTTCCTGCTATTCACAACTTGTGTTGTTTATTTTTTTTCGTTATTTTTCTTTTTTTTTTTTTTTCTTTTATATTTTTTTCCTTTTATTTTTTTTTTTCACTCTGCACGTCGGTTCCCTTTTCATCCAACATATACTTATCCTAAATATTTAAACTCGTACACCACTTAATGTTCCAGCTGCTCACCATCTAACATAATTAACACTGAAGGCTATCCTCACTCACAACCATAACCTTACTCAATATACGTTTACTTTCCAAACCCTCCTTTTACACACCCTGCCAAATTCTCTCTACCAATCCTCTCAAACTCTTCTTCAGATTCACTCACAAACCAAATCATCCTTATATAATAGGTTGGGCACCCTCCACTCACTCCCATTCTCCATCTTCTCAACACCATTTCCCTACACCCTATCCTAATTCTTTCATAACAAATCATATAAATAAATGAAATAACCAAGGAGACGTATCAGTTTCCCGACTGATTCCGTTAGTGATTAATAATATTAAAACCAATCACGGCTGATTCCGGTTTACGGAAAATACGTTTTCACTATCGTTCCAACATACCTCTATTTTTATTCAATTACAGAAGTCTACACATCAACACATATATACCTATAAATACTATATATATATATATAATACCTATCATTATATCGTATTATATATATTATATATATAGCTATAATATATATTATATATCATATATTATTAAATATATATATAGTTTTAGTACAGCGACTCCCACCACAGCCACACAGGAAAGCAGCCACACCTTGTTGAATATTAACTCCATGCGGTGGTTAGTGGCTAACCTAATTTAAATGTCACATTAAGAAAATTTAAATGGCGCAAATGAATATGCAGTCAAGAATAAAAATAAAATGACGTCTCTCTTTAATATCTTTAATCTCTATTACACAGCTCTGTTTGCTTGTATCTTTATACCATTTCCCCACTCCATATCTCACTGAAACTACAACAGGCAATTTTATTTACAACTTAGCAATATTTTAACAAGTCTTGGCATCAGTATTTGGAAGTGTTTACGCCACGTGAACTTTTTAGAAAAAAACTGGTGTCGACACGTTTACCTCTTCATTTTGAATGTGTGCAACATTATATTTGACACATTCATGCCCTCTGAAAGCTGCTTGGAGCATTTTGGCCAACCCAAAGCCTTATGTTTCACATAAACTGATAATAGTCCGACTTCAGCTCAGTTGAAAAGCAGTCACACACCTACGTATTCTCTTCACTGGCATCTGAAAGATGCGAATTTGACCCTGCTAGAATCCAACTTAGACCTTAACGGAACTTTATCCCATACAGATACTCTCCACACATTACTAGACACTACACACATACTAGGGAATACCTATCTTTTCACACAATCAGTCTTCTCATTTAAACTGTTACGACATTTTCATTACTTATAACAACATCATCTTTAAGCGACTATCATAAGGGCTTTCTCACAGGCACAATCGGACTATTCCATGGGCTCTCACTCTCTTCTAATACACCGATTCGCTCCAACTCTTCCACACTGCTCTTTGAATCTCATTCGCAACTGGGGGAGGAAATTGACAAGGTAGGTCGCTGGTATATGGGGGTATCTTCAGATAACACAATACGGAATTCAGGCAACTGCGCCCTCCCAAAATCCTCATCGCCTTTGCTTAGCGCTTCCCTCCTTTCCCACAACATATTCGTATAATTCTTTTGCGTTCTTAACTTCATTCAAACCCTTCAGGCAACAGTATCTTCTTCAACCATCGTCATCATACACCCATCTTTCCTCACAATATCAACCAGCACAAAACACCACTTCACACTCTCTCAACCACTCTACAACCCCATCCATACTGACGCACCACACAATCAGAAAATATTGGGAACAATAACAAAAATAGATTTCCAACTCTACAATTCATACAACCCATAAATATTACCTCTCACTCTCTTTCTTTTTCACTTCAGGCAGCCTGTTTGCATTACATACTCCTAGGTAATGTTAATAGTAAGAAATGGAGTGAGTTAAAATATACAAAATGTTGCAACCCTTTTCACGTCTATACTTTGCATTCATAAGCCATTCCACCAGGAACATGTATTCTGTTCAACTCCACACCATACATTCACATTCCTACCTACCTTTACACTTACCCACACCATCGCTTTCAAAGACATATCTTCCAGAGCAAACACTTCCACACCTTATTTACCAATTTCACCTTTACATTCCCTACCTTATTCACATACATCTGACATTTCCATCCTTATTCACCCTTATTTTCTCTATCATTCGCTTCAATGTCAAAATTTTAATTTTTCATACTAAAAACTTTATATTCCTAACAACAGATTTTATACTTCTCATTCTTACTATCAATAACATAAAACTCACCTTCTTCCATGCCTATTCCTCCAATTTTAACACTCTCCCTAAATTTTTGTATAACGACTGATTATCCATATTACCTTAATTCTCATTAATATTTCTATTTTCCAGACTCTTTCATGATCTTCCCGTATATTCACTTCCTACCATTACGCACTTTTATACATTACAACTGACCATACACCCAAGTATCAATCAAAGCTCTCACTCCAATAACTTCCACAATAAATCTTAATAGTCAAGCACTTCATTCTACCGGACCAGCCAGAAAATACATCCTCATTACAATCCCTTTCTCACCTAACAACATTCAGCCCCTTCCGCCTAAGGGTATCTTACAGACTGTAAACCCTACACTGCGCTGTTTCCGGACTCAGTTCCCCTTATAACCTGATTATTCTTATACCCACTACTTCATTTCAACACTTACATTTCTAAGTTTTCAACCAACCTACAGCTGAACCATTACCAAACAATTTCCATTAACGCTAATTACACCACCAGTAGCAACTACATTTTGTTCATTTTGCATCAATCCAAGGTTGTCTTACTCCCAACACCTACCAGCCACGTGCCCTACCTTCCCACATAACGTACAGAGGGAACCTGCACATCCTCAAAAAATGACCCTCAGTCCCAAAATTCCCGCATACAGTCTCATCCTTACATTCATACCTTGCTGACAATCTCTTACCAAATGATCTATCCCTCCACATCTCCTACATCGGCCTTTTGAGGTTCTGTGCCAATTCATAGCTCAATTAGTGTCCACCTGCCACAAACTAAAACATGCCCATTTGCCATCTACATTCTGAATCAAATGCTCCATTTCTACCACACCTAAAACACTTCACATCCATACCCCATGCATTCTCTCTTTCCAGGTCCTATTCATATTCTCTCACATTCCCTTGATTGTACCCAACATTCTCTCTCACATTCGTATTACCAACTGGTGTTCTGCTCGCACTCATCGCATCCGTACCTCCTGCATTCACCTCTCTTTCATTTTTCACGGTCTCTTCTCTCCTTTGTCAACATTAACATAACTTCATAAGGATTGGCCCTAAGAGCATCCCTATATGACTTATACTGAGGCATTGGTGAAGCCCTTTCATTCATTCCCCTACCACTGTACACATCATGCCTCTCATACTCCTCTCTTCTCTTTCATTCTTCTTAAACTCACGATCTTCTACTATTTCTAACACATCCCTCCACTGCAATAGTTCCCTACTCCACCTCATTTTCTCTTTATGCCTAGCATTTATAAACTCCGCCACTGGAGGAGGGATAGCTCCAGGATTTTACTTTCATTAACTCAATTCTTGTTTTCATTTAATCCCTCATCCCCACTTCATCGAGCCAACTTTCAACCTTGTATGCTCATAATTATCAATCTTTCATTCTTTCCTCTCTAGGGCCTTATCGACAGTCTTCACCTCAATCTTTATAGCTTTACACCCCCTAACTCTTTCAACCTGTATCCCAACATCTTTCTTTTACCGACTTCAACTTATCGGCTCACCTACACGTCACAATAGCCTTTGTAAAAATCAAACATTCTTCCTTTCAAAAAACTCGCCTAACTCTTTAACCCAAACACACCTATTTTCATCAAATTTCTCCTTATACACAGTAACTCTCCATTACTCTTCTAAAAAATTCAACACACATCCTTTAGTTCTCCTAATACCACATTTATTATATTTCGGGAATGTCCCTAATAAGGACACTCCGTGCAACTGTGAGAACATTATCTCTCTTCGAAGAGTCTTTTCCGATGTTCTCATCATAAATTCATTCAGTTCCCATTACACTACTTATAAAGAAAAAAATAGTCTTAAACCTTTGCTATAAGCACGCTTCTTACATGTCTTCTATTTTCAGACGACTTCTTCTTCTGATCCTTTTTCGAGTTTTGCTTTTCTTCTTTCATCTTCTTTCTATTTTTATCTCTTTCATTTCTCTTTATTCATATCCTTCTCATCCACATCACTTACATTTTTCCCTCTTCAAATAGTATAATGGTTTTCTTAGTAAAATGACTTATCAACTAATTTCTTAAACTTACTTTCTTTCTCGTCCCTTTCGTTTCAATCTCTTTTGCAACTTCTTATTCAGTATATCATCCATTCTTGTTTCTATTCTCATTTCCATTTGTTATCTTTATCCCTTCTTCCTTGCATTCCTTCTTCCACTCTCTCAGGATCTATCAATTAAGTCCTCATCTCCTTTTTCTTTTCTTCCTTAATGCCTCTTTCAGCTTCTCTACTTTCACATTTCATCCCATCTTCATATTCTAAGCGTAGCCATCTTACCTGCTGTCTACAATGTCCCTTTGGTCCTCCGTCCAGACGCCCAGTGTTGGGCCGCAGAAATTTGTCGTGGTTTTGAGGCCCACAACAATCTGTCAATTTAAGCTAGTGTTAGGTCCTGGCGAAAGCAAAACCAAAGAACAAAAACAAAAAATAAACACAAAGAAAAACTCAGGAAAAAAATCAAACGCAAAACACAAATAGCTACCCACATAAAAAAATTATATTTAAAAATATCACCAACTCAAGTGTCAACCTAGAACGATACTTGCACAACTCACTCCAAGGTAACACCACTACAAGACAAAGCAGCTACCGCAACCCGCACCGAATATATCGCAATACCCACACCACCACACCAAGGGAAAATCGCGACCCCTTTAAGTACGGCAAAGTTTAAACAGTTATTTTGTAGATATTAATGAACACTGCACGATATTTTCATTAATATCTTCAAATTAAGCTATATTACTTGTAATTAACTAGAAGAAAAAAAATAATTGTGCTATTCTCAGTAATATTTCTTCCTTAATTTTCTCCTTCAATTCTCAGTTCATCCATTAATTACTCCTTCCTTCATTCTTCGACAATTCATATATCTGAAGTCAATCCTCATTTGGAAGTCCTCCACCCACAATTCTCTATTCCGTTCATCGGTCTTCACACAAGACTCCCACTCTCTTTCGTGTTTCCATCACAATTCTCCAAACTCCTCAATTCAATAACAATTCTTCAAACTCCTCAAATCTACACCCAATCCTCAAATGATACTCCTTTCAAAGCTATTCATTAACAATCTATTTGTTCTTTTCTTTTCGTTCTCGGAAAATTATCAGACTTTTATTAGTCTTTCTGATAAAGATTCAAAATGCGCCGCAAGACAAGTGAATTAACTCCAAAAAAAAAACTGTGGAATAGAAAAAAAATATCGTATACCATCATATAGGCATATCACTCAAACGAATCTCTTTTGTCCTATGATAATGAATGTAACAATGTTCAACATATATTAATAATAATTTAATGATTGTACAGCTTCATCAACTCCGCCGGCACACGTCTTTGTTTTTCAAAGGATGCAACGATCCCTCATTAATTAAATAATATATAACTTAAAAAAAATAAAATGTGCGATAAAATCTGAATATAGTTTTCATTTAGTCTAGTGTTTATTAATAAATATAATAGTACAAATAACCAATTTAGATTAAATTAATGTATATAATTCATAAAATTTTTTTAATAAAATCTTGTCAATATTTGAATGGAAATATATGAAACAAATTTTGCTATGCTGCATTTATAAGGCTGTCTTTTAATTTTTAAATATTGATATGATATTGCAGGTGGAGTAGAATATGAAGAGAACTTGTCAAAATATGAAGTGTAATAAGATGACCAAAAGATGAGATAGATGAAATAATAAACAAAAAAAAATACCCCTCACCACCGCCAAGGTGCTGATATACCTAGGTATAATAGTGTTTGCCATACCTTTCAACCCGCTTAGTTTCTTTTACGTCATTCGTTTGGCACACCCCTTATTCAAAAGTCTACCGAACTACAAAAACCTTAAAATTTTAGGAATACAAATCTGATATATTTACAAAACATGATTATTATATTATTGATATCTAAAATCGCACAACTAAATCCACATTATCCAAAAAACAAACCCAATAATCGCACTTTTGATCATCATATTTCCTTTCACCAGCTAGTCATAATCCAACATTATCCATATATGATACTCTTACCCTAGATACTAGTAAAAGCATCTGGAAAGCAACTGGCGCTGGAGTTCATAGCTTCGGATTCCTGAATTATTACTCTCAATGATTACAATTGTCTATTCACGCAAAATCTCACACTTACAGTTTAATTATTATTCCTCATTTTGCCTCACATAGAGAAAATTTACTACACGAAAATTATGAAATTGCACTTATATTTAAAACTCACAATAGTTTATCACATCTGTCTAATACCTATTATATCCAAAAAACCTTATATGCATAGTAACATAACTTTGTAATTATCACAGGGAAAAAATCACTTATCACAGAAATTATATAACCACAATTCACTTAATGTACTATAATCTAATATTGGTGATTATTAGATTTACATATGTCAGTGCAAAATTTTTAGTGATGAAATCTACTAGAGTGATATTCTATATAATCATAGACTAATACATTTATACATAGGTGTCACTACTTGATTGCAATATATATACCATATACCACTCAGTACTATCTGGATATTCTTGTAATACGGGTACTACTTAACGATAACTTAAATTTTTAAAAATAAGGGCTCTAAAGAAAAAATAATACTATAAGAATAATAAAATAAAATACAATAAAATATAAATATAAAATATATAATTAAATATATAAAATAAAAATATATAATAATACTAGAAATAAAAAATGACAGAAAAATAAACAAAAACTAAGGCTAAAAAAATAAAAAAAAAATAAAAAACAAAAAAAAAAAATAAAAATAAAGAGCTAAAAAATTCCTGTTGATTTATAAAAGTATGATATTAATGATGCTAACTAGTTATTTTATTTAACTATTATTACACATTAAAACTAAATAATTGAATAAAACAAGGATATATCCCTACCCGTGAATAAATTTATAATTAACCTATTTCAAAAATGAGCAACAAGATGTAAAAGTAATAAAAGAAAAAAAATAATAGCAGTTAGAGATAATTAAATCCCTGAATATAGTAAATAACATCATATAATAAATATAAATATGAAAGTAACCCCACATAAATAATGTATAAATTACAGGATAAACTTTTTAATATTCAACATAAGTTAGATAGTCTTTCTTGGTCAATCGGTAGCATTGACATGGAAAGTAAAAATTTTACAAAATGTGAGCGTAAGGTCTCAGTTGTTACCCCCTTATTTTTTTTTTAATCACATAATAAAGTTAATAAATTAAAAATTTATGTATTTTGATATCAGCGAATAATATATATGATTTATTATAACGATTTAGGGGAAAGTAATAATTTAATATACACCTAAAATTCAATCACTACTTATAAAAAAAAAAAAAACACTTAAAAAAAAAACTGTAACATTTAACAATTTTTAGTTGAAAGTGTTAAACTCTATCGTTTATTGCTCACGGTGAACACCCTATAAAAAATAAAAGTGAAGGACATTCTGCAATTGATAACGTCTATATCAACATATGGACATGAAGTAATTGCTAATAGATGAGCATTATAATATGGATTCTTTTAAGAATGATAATATTCAGAATTCATCATGTACTGCAGTTGGCAATGCGTTTTTGCGGTAAAAGGAGAAGTCAGACAAAATTATTGGAAGGGTAAGAAAAGCAATTGTGGCTGTCAGAACTTCCTCTTTAGATTAAATTTTGTATGGGCAAACTGACAATTGATAAATTTTGGACCAAACTACTAGTTGAGGTAGTGCATAGTTATATAAAATATTCTGAAACTGAAGCTTTTTCTTAATTGATGACGTGGGATAACAGGATAACTGTAACTTAGTGGCATCAATAGTAGAGCTTGAATGTTTACTTCGTATATTTCTAATATTACATAAAAAACTTAAATGTTGTGAAGAATATTCAACTCTTGAAGAAAAGAGAAAATAGAGTTACTATTAAAGAGGGAGGATTCACAGATAAAGATATGGCAAATAACCTTTTAATAAGGTGTTGATGGACCATAGAAATTAGGAAAAGAAGCCGAAGCGTCTTCAGAGTCACAGCAGTCACTCCAGTTATAGCTAGCGTAGATGCGATGCAAAGCCCCCCAATCGGCCGATTAAAGTGCTAGAAAGTACTCATAAGGCAGGATGGAGCTGTTGGAGAGAAAGTATAAAATAAGCAGATATAAGTGTTCTGTCCGACTTACCAATAAGAGGCTGGTGTATTTATCAGCGAGAGAGAAGGACTAGTGGCGAAACAAAGGTCAAATTGTGTTCAAGAATTGGTTGGGTCGATCTGGGATGTGTGCAGGTTCTTAAATTAGTTGCTCCAGATCGTTAAGAATGCTTGAATGATATCCAGGCCTCTTCCCCTATAGAATCAGTATGATACAGACATCCCAACCATTCAAGCTATTGTTGTACATTGAAACTTCCACATAAATTAAGAGATTTCAGTATATTGGGTGCAGTAAGCTAATAACAGTCTCGTGAAAGGTAGTTGGATATTCGAAAATAAAAAAAAAAGCGTTGAAAATATTTCTACTTGAAGAGATGATACCCAAAAGGAAGATAAGATTTTGCAGCATAGTGAGAAGTTATAGGTGATACTTCCTAAGGAGTGTATCTGAGTATTTTTGGGTGTATGAGTATGAAACTTAATTGTTATTTATGGGAGTTACACTAGAGATGAGTTAGAATTGTTAGGAAGCTCTAATACTTATGACTGTTAACGCGGCAGTGTGTAAGAAACTAGAGTAATTTTCTTAAGCGATTACAAGCCAAAAAATTTATATTACCTGTCAATTTTACCACCCTGTTAGTGTAGATGTTATTTTTATATAGATGCCCGGAGCTCCTACTCAACCTGGTATGGCACCCCAAATTTTAATAATTGGGGTCAGTATTAGTTTAACGCTTATATACCAGTTTTGCATTGTTCTTCATATTGGGGTTAGGTGAGCCCAGGTTGCTGGTTCTTTACTATATTGGAGAGTTATACGTGACCATATTATATTCCAGCTGCTTTTATGTTTTTAATATAAATTGTCAGTAACGTATATCATGTTTCTTTTATACATTGGATATTGATACTACTTTCACTACGCTATTTTTTTCTTTATAATGGGTTCGCGTTACCAACCAGTTAGCTTGTTCATATTATATATACGGGGTTACTGATAAACCACATTAGTTGGCCTTTTCTTGTATATATTATATATTGAGGTCAACGTGAACCGCAGTTACTTGCTTTACTAATTATATTGTCATTTGTGCCACTAAAGAAATACAAGCTTGGTTTGATGCAAAATATTGCTTGTTTTATTTAATGCATTAGTTATATATGCCTTAATATATTTAGTAAATAATATATATTATATATATATATATATATATATTATATTTAATATATATATATATAATATATATTATATATTATATTATAATATATATATATATATTATATATAATATTATATATACATGGATTAGCACCATCTACATGATATATATATAATATATATTTATATATAGTATATAATATACTCAGATGTCTTTGACTACATTTGATAGAGGCATAGCGTGTAGTTGATTAGCGAATTAGATACTCGCTTTGTTTTCACGCGAGCTCTCTCTAAAGAGTAATACTTCTACGGATCTTTCTTTGCCTATGCAATCCATGTTGCTCGTACTCCTGTGTTGGACGATCTTCCACTGTTGTCTGCGAATGCTCTACCAGCTAGATATCTCGCTTGTTCTATTCCATATTGAGAGGTTATATATATTAAAATAGATAAAACTAGTATATATTCTATGGTGTCTTATATTGAGTATTATAGTTACCAGCCTGACCTGATACATTGATGTTCTTGATTTTCCTTATTTAATTTTATCAGTTTTCTGATTTTATTTTTTAATATTGGGGTCTCTTAGTGTCATTCATTACTTAGTTGCTTGTGTCTGTTGATTAATTATTTATAGAGGTGGATCTAACGTTTAAGGCCAGCATTCTCGCTGGCGAAGAGCGGTAGAGCCGAGCTACTACTGTAGCTGTTTCGTTTGAACATAGTCGACTTCTTTTGAATTTTGAGTGAGTGTAGCAGATGAGAGCGCGCCTAGAGTGTTAGCGAATATCGCATCGCTGGATGAGTAGTGAGCGTGAGGAGCCCCTAGAGTAATTTTATATATTATTGTTGAGGATGATTTTACGTTAGTACAAACAAGCTGTATATGTTTCCATATTAAATATTGTAATTAACTGTTCTAATTACTTGTTCTTTCTTCTACATATTTATTTAAGTCTACTTCACTCTTCCAATACACATTTTATCCACGTTGGTAAGGGTGGAATAAAGGGATGATAGGAGGATTTGCTTGTTCGTAAGACATCTTATTGAAGTAAAATGTTCTTTTCAACATTATGTTGTTTTTCCAAATTAGTTCTGAAGTTTGTCATTTGAATATCTCTCTAATAATTGGAGTTTTGTTATCGCTTTGTTCCGAAGTTGCCTTTTCTTATTATTTATCTGTTTCTTATGCTCTGCCAAATTGTATTAGGAAAGTAATCTAGTCTCTTGACCTTATCTTCACTATATTAAATGTCAGTTTCTTTTTCTTTAATTAGTTATCTTATTAATATATATTATTAGAATAATATTATATATTATATATAGGACTTGTGATCATCATAGTTGCTTGTTTCATTATTAGTACTTAAGCAAAATAATTCTCAAGTAATAACGAAATTATTTATAATATATAACATAATAAAGGTACTGCCCTCACAGTATGACCTACAGTGAGTTAAAATAGCATTATTCAGCCAACTCAAACAACGACCCTAGTCGCAATCTTGATGATAAAGTGTAGCTAATATTTATTATTCACTTCTGTCTACTTTAGAGTTACTTACCTCAGTTATAACGGTTTAATATGTAATGACTAAACACTCACCTTCCATATGAATTTAAGACCCTGGCCTACGGGTGATAATGGGGTATTAATCTGGTAATATATAATATTATATATATATATATATATTAATTTATCAATATATATATATATATTAAATCTAACTATATATATATATTAATATATATTATTATATATTAATAGTATATGTATATATATTATTAATATATTAAATTATTAAAATTATTATCTAAATATCATAAAAATAAATTTGTTATAAATTATATATATACACGTATATATAGTATTAAATATATTAATTATAATATATTATAGTATATATAATTATATAATTATATAAATATATATTATATTTATAATATATATATTATTATTAATATATATATATTCTCACAAATGTATTCTGGCAATATACATCTTTTGAAGATGATTTAACTCTTCATTAGTTTTATCATTTATAGAAGACTGTCCTATAAATCAGCAGATAACTGACAATATGTAAATTGACATAGGATCTTCTAGGATTTTTCTCATATTTATATATGGAGAATGAAACCAACATGTTGGTCTCAATAACGTAAATGCTTCATCATTAATTTACTCCATATAATCTTAATCTTACACTGAACACCAAGATAAAATATACAAATCATTCACTAAACTACAACATCTTTTACACAACAACTGCAGCATAAAACATACAAATCTTTCACTGAACTACATCTTTTACACAACAACTACAGCAGAAAACATACGAATCTTTCACTGAACTACATCTTTTACACAACAACTACAGCAGAAAACATACGAATCTTTTACTGAACTACATCTTTTACAAAACAACTACAGCATAAAACATACAAATCTTTCACTGAACTACAACATCTTTTACACAACAACTACAGCATGAAACATACAAATCTTTCACTGAACTACAACATCTATTACACAACAACTACAGCATAAAACATACAAATTTTCACTGAACTACAACATCTTTTGCACAACAACTACACCATAAAACATACAAATCTTTCATTGAACTACAACATCTATTACACAACAACTGCCACATAAAACTGAAACTTTCCTCTGCGTCCCTCACAGGAACCAAGTTTATTAGTCTAGAAAGTTAGTTTTTTTTTATGGCGCCTTCAGAATTTCTTCACACCATCCAGTTTTTTTTTTAAAAACAAGTTTACCCCTCACGGACACTGCCCTATTCTAGAAGGGAAACTACTCTAGGTAATTACTTCCTAGGATCAGGACTATGGATCTCATCCTTGCTACAGTAGAGGATTGCAGGGCCATTTGTCTTTAAATTATGTATGTGGAGAACTTCGTACATTTTGTTCTTCTTGAGATGGCAGAGTCTAGGTTTTTTTTCCTAAGCACTTATTCAACTCTTATTAACTAGGGCTTTATAGCAGGACTGTGAGCTAGTATTTTTTTGACGACTGCGGCTTCATCATTTTAAGATATCCTACTCCAGCTCCATCATTTTAGGATACCCTACTCCGGTTCTCTCATTTTAAAATACCTACTTTGTTCATCAGTTTTAAGATACCTGCTCGGCTTCATGCATTTCAGATACCCTACTCCGACTCCATCATTTTAAGATACCCTACTCCGGCTCCATCATTTTAAGATACCCTACTCCGGCTCAATCATTTTAAGATACCCTACTTTCGTTCCATCATTTTAAAATGCCCTCTTTGACTCCATTATTTTAAGATACCCTACTCCGGCCCCATCATTTTAAGATACCCTACTTCGGCTCCATCATTTTAAGATACCCTACTCCGCGTCCATCATTTTAGATACCTACCTCGGCTCATATTTTAAGATACCCTACTCGTTCCTCATTTTAAATACCCTACTTCGATCCATCTTTTAAGATACGCCTTACCCGGCCCCATCTTTTAGATTTCTACTCGCGGCCCATCTATTTAAGATACCCTACTCCGGCCCCTCATTTCAAGATGATCCTACTTCCGCACCATCATTTTAAGATACCTACTCTGGCTCCATCATTTAAGATACCCTACTCCGGCTCCATCATTTTAAAGATACCCTACTCCCGGTTCTCATTTTAAAGATACCTACTCTGACTCCAGTCATTTTAAGATACCTACTCCGTCCATCCTTTTAAGATACCCTACTCCGGATCCATCTTTTAAGATACCCTACTTCCGACTCATCATTTTAAGATACCTACTCCAGTTTCATCATTTTCAAAAGAAAAATGCGATTCCTCATTTTAAGTACCCTACTTCGGCTCCATCATTTTAAGATACCCTACTCCGCGGTTCCATCATTTTAAGATACCCTTCTCCGGCTCCATCATTTTAAGATACCCTTCTCCGGCTCCATCATTTTAAGATACCCTACTCCGGCTCATCGTTTTAAAGATACCTACCTCGGTTCAATCATTTTAAGATACCTACTTTCGTTC